>JAQZBX010042580.1:0-21960 GCA_029593785.1 Cabassous unicinctus
TTGCTGCTCCCTTGGGGAATGTAGCAGAGCTCTCCAGGGTGGGAATTCAGATTCCCTCATTAATTGAGTAATTGTCTACCCACTGTAACCATGCCCCATCCTTTGATCTTTTGAACAATTTTATATAGCTTTCATATATATTCAGATGGACTTACTCCCATGAATCTCACATCCCAGACACCCCCCACCAATGATTCTCTGCAGCCCCCCTTGTAAGCTTTCTGTGATCCACACCTTCCTTGAATATGAAGCCAATATAATAACAAAATACAAATAATAGGAAAAAGAAATAATAATGATAGTTTTAAATGCAAGAGATAAGTACAAGGAGACTTAGAAGAAAAAAAAAAGGAAACTAAACTAATAATAAAATATAATTAGCGAATTGGGACACTTGAAAAAATGGGAAAAAAAAACAAAAAACAAATAAAATCCTTTCTTTAAAAGAAATTATTCTTTTTTCCTTTTATCATTGTAATATCGGATGTCCAGTGTATCGTGAAAACTTCCCCATCTCATTCCCCAGTGTCTCCCAAATTTTAATTCAATTTTCAAAGAAGTTTTAGGTCACAGCAAAGTCACACACGGAATACTAGAGACTCCCACATATCCAACCTCCCTCCCGCTTCCCCACCCCATATTAAAACCTTTTTTTTTTTAATGGATGATATCATTTTTATAACTGTTATACAGATAGTAAAATATAGCAACTAAAATTTTTCAGTGGTTTACAGTATAGTTTACAATTTAGACTGTACAGTTTAATAATTTTTGATGATATTTACCATGTCCTGTGTCCATTAATGTAAGTTAATGAAGAATATTTCCCATGACCATTACAAAACCCATTTGATCTTTTCTGTTCCTTCCTCCCCACCCCCTGGGGCATATGACTCTTCCCTACATTAATTTTTAAAATACCTAATTTCTTGAAATAAATATCCTATTCTATCATTTCTATTTTTGCAGCAATCATCTAACCACAGCATCCTATGCAACTTTTCTAATTTGGATGGTGTTTGTTTGCAACATTGTTGCCATTGTAAAGTACCAGCATGGGTTGGCTTTGATAAAGGGAATTTATTTGGGGTATCTGGCAAATACCCCAAATATTGATAAAGGGAATTTATTTGGGGTATGTGTCATTTTTTTGGAATTATTTATGAATTTCAAAAAGAGAAATTATGTTTGTAAACTGGTCTGCTCCTCTGGAAGTGATACCCTTTGATTGTATTAGATTCAGCTGAGATGCCTTTGATTAAGTTGTGTTAAGATTAGGACTTTGATACAACCACGTCATTTGGGCAACTTAGTTTGAGTCCCTGTCCCTTTTGTCGACTATATAAATGGACACTGAATAAAGAAGACACACAGAGGAATAGAGAGAGCTGTATAGACAAGGAGGAGGAGAGAATTTGTCAGCTTTGAGCCTGTGTTCCAGGGAAGAGAGATGAGCCATTCACCTCATAGTTTATAGCTGACCTTGTGCAGAGACCAAAGCAGCTGAGCCTGGAAAGAAGAGAGCCCTCCAACCTAAGGCTGAGACCAGAAGAAGCTGGGCACATGGAGCCTTAAGAGGAAAGAGGAAGTCTGAACCCTCACAGATAACGGCAGCCCTTTTGCTTCAACATGTGGTGAATGACTTTGGCTAAGAGAGTATCTCTTATGGTACCTTGAGTTGAACTCTTTAGGGCCTTATAACTGTAAACATTCACCCCAATAAATACCCTTTATAAAAGCCAACCAATTTCTGGTACTTTGTATTAGCACCCCTTTGGATGACTAATACAGGATAAAAGCTTAAAGTTCCAAGGCCATGAAAAGTCCACACTGAAGCACCATCAGAGACGATTTCTCACCAAAGCCAGCTGCCATGTGTTGAAGTAATATGACCACTGATATCTGCTGAGGTTTGAGCTCAGCTGAGGGCAACCAGGCTTAGGGCTTGTTTATTTCCAGGTCTTCTATATCATTCTTGGCTGTTGCACTTTGTTTGTGAGTTCAGCTGTAAGATATCAGGCATACAGCAGGACTTGTCTCCTCTTGAGTTGCTTCATGGGCCTCACCTTATGGGGTTTTGTGCTTAAGTGATCTTCTAGTTCTTTCTCACATGCCAGGATCAAATATGGCAGCTTCCTTAACCTCTGCCTGTCTCTCTCTGTGTTGCCATTTATATCAGACCCAGCAAGAGGGTGGAGTCTCAATCTGAGTCATGCCTCACTGACATAGTCCAATCAAAAGCCCTAAAGTGATATTATCAAGTAATCTAATCAAAGGCCCCCAAATGAATTTAATCTAATCAAATGTTTTCTCATACTTACCAGATATTGGCAATCCTAATTCGGGTTTGTCAGGTCTATATTTCATTTTATTTTCTAAATAATAACCTTTTCTGCCTTTAGTTCTGAAAATTATCTCTACAATAATTTCTTCTCCTGCATTTGAATTTTTCAAAGAAGTTTATGGTCTGAGAAATTTATTGTTTTTAATTATTCCTTTGTTTTTGCACTTTGTACCCTCTTCTTCCTTCTCTTCATTTATATATTCTTCATGCATATTGACTTAAGGTACTTTTAATAGCCTCATTTCCATGAAAATTATTTTTTCATTTTTTTGTGTGACAGTGTGAATGTGTTGATATTTGTGCATATATCATTAATGTGGTGACCCTAAATGGTCTTTTCTTGTGTAGGGAAGGACTGTGTTTTGATTATGGGTTTCCCGTGATTTGGGATTTTAGAAGAAAATCATGACTGGAGAAATATTACACAGAAACCTGTAAAATGGCAAAAATGCCTTGAGGGAAAGTGTTGAGAAAGCATCTGAAAGTTCCAAAAAATTCTAAGTGAGAAAGAATTTTAAATACCCACTCAAAATAATGCTCAGTATTCTATTTTTATTTCTACTTTCTTTAGGACAGTGTCTGGTGCTCTAGGATCATGAATGCATGGCTGATTGCCTGATGCCACATGCAGATATGAGGAGTTGTCCTCTGATTGATTTTTCCATCATTCTCTATTCATGTTTTGAGTCACCTCAGACTATGTCTTCTGCCTAAGATCACATATATATTTTTTGTTCCCTTTCTTAAAGATATTTTGTAGCTGAACAGTTTTGTTCATTATTATACTTCATTATTAGTATAGTATTACAACAAGCTAGAAAAATGCAGCTATTACTAAAATATAACCACACATACAGAGAGAAACACAAACTCTACAAGAGAAAATAGAGACAGGAGATATATTGATAGAAAGATAGATAGATAGATAGATTGATGATAGATAGATATGTAAATATGGTAGATATACTAAGAGCAATATTTTGGTAAGTAGCTTTATACACTTAAAATATTTGGTCTTGAACTGAGAATGAAATCACATTTTATTATCCTAAATGAATGGAATTATTATTTTAAAATCAGTAATACAGCAAATAGCAAAGTATTATAAATGATAAAGAGCCAACTTATAGACAGGGAGAAAAGCTTGCAAAGTATCTGCTCTGTTGAGACCTTGGTTTTAATAGTCCACATTACAGTGTGGGAAGCTACTTTAAATGGGGATCTCAGTGTTGGCT
This sequence comes from Cabassous unicinctus, assembly GCA_029593785.1. Lineage (NCBI taxonomy): Eukaryota > Metazoa > Chordata > Mammalia > Cingulata > Chlamyphoridae > Cabassous > Cabassous unicinctus. The sequence continues at coordinate 3,580 of JAQZBX010042580.1, forward strand.
CTATTTTGTGTCATTAATCCTGCAGTTGAGTCTCAATTCTATAACTGTATTACTTGGTATAGACATTTGTAGGAGGGTAAATACAATGAAAACAATTTGAATTGAATTATCTAAATCAAAACAATCAATATTCTCTTCCAGGGCATCCAGATCCTGAACCTTGAAGTTCTCTCAAATGCATGGGCACCTCATAAGGTACTCATCCATTGTCCTCTCCATATGATATCATTCTTTGTTTTTAGCTAAAAATCATCCTAACAGCTTTCAGAATAATTTTAAAATATGGAAAATATTTTCCTGAAAAATGTGTGAATTACACAAATGCCTAGATTTGAAAAATTAGGACATGGGTGCATAGCTCACTATCATGTATATAAAAAGCAAAAGGTTATATAGAAAAAATCTGGATATAACATTCTGCATAGAGCAGTTTTAATCTCTCTGTTCCGTAGGCTATACATGATGGGGTTTATGAACGGGGGCACCATGCTGTAGAAGGCAGCTGTGAGAAAATTACTGAGAGATGCCTTATTTTCAACAGGACCAAAGGCAGCAATTAACCCAGAAACTAAAAAGAAAATAAGAATTGCCAACTGAAGGATACAGGTAGCAAGGGCTTTCTTAAAGGCTTCCACAGAATGCATCCTAAGCACCATTGAAAATATATAAATGTAGGACTTAAGCACAAAAGCAGAACAGAGTAATAGAATACTAGCCCTCAGAACTAAGATTATAAACTCAGAAAACTGAACGTCTGTAAAGGAGATTCTCAAAATTTGAGGCACATCGCAAAAATATTGTTGGATCACATTGGACTCTATGAAGGGAAGACTGAACATGACACCTATGTGGATCACAGAATGAATGAACCCATTTGCCCATGAGCCATCAGCTGCCTATGTGCGGAGATGTGGAGTGATGGTGAGCCCATAGTGCAGAGGGTGGCAAATGGCAATATAGTGATCATGGGACATCAGCACAAGGAAGGCCAACTCTATGGATACATAGAACATAAACAAGGAAAATCTGAGCAGCACATGTTGGGAGAGAAATCAATTATCTGCCTGTCAGACAATTCACAATTATTTTTGGAACAGTAACTGAAATGCAGCAAAGGTCTATGAAGGATAAATTACCTAGAAAGAAATACGCTGGAGAGTGCAATTTTGGGCCTGTCACAATGACAGTCACATTTAGAAGATTCCCAATCAAGGCAGCCATGTAAATTACTAGGAACAGCAGACTTTGCAGGATTTGGAGCTCTTGTGAGGTTGAGATAACCATGAGGAGGAATACAATGAATAGAGTGAGATTTTCCATTTCTTATAATATGTTGCCATTTCTTTGTATTCAAAATATAAAATAAGAATATACTAAAATAAAGAGATAATCTACATCATTAACAAATAAAATTATACTTTTGTTATCTACATATGTGTTCTGAAAAATTTATCTTGGAGGAAATGGACAAACGTCAGTATTTTGAAATCAATGAATTCACATATTTCCCTTTTCACTTTCTTTTTTAACCCTGCCCTTATATGTTAATTTATAAGAACAGATAATCTAAGATCTCAAATTATTTAAAACAAAATCAAGGCCTTTCAGTTGTGATTCCTATTTACAGTATTTTAGTAAACTATCATTTCAAACTCTGCCAGGAGGCATCAGGAATTATTTTCTCATTTTATTCATTAACAGATTTTAATTCCAGATGCACACTGTATAAGAAAGCCTCTGCAGCAGCCGTTTAGTTTGAGCACTGAAAAGCTGTTCTCTTCATGTACCAGGTGACTAGAATAATTGCTGATATCACTGAATCTTTGGCCAGTTGACTAAAAATTGGTTTCTGTAACAATGGTTCTGAGAGTCTACTCAGAATGGATTTAATCCAAAAGACACCAGAAGGATTAAACTTCATCAGTCTTTCTTGCTTCTTTTGAGCCTTTTCATCCTTTGAGTACTTTCTGTAAATCTTTGCAGCCATGCTCCCCCAAAATAGAATCTCTTGAGATCTAATTTATTCCTGTTTTCCATTGCAGTGTATACCAGTACAATGGTCTACACTGTCTCTCTAGTTTACCTTCTCACCTGAACCCATTACCTCAGAAAAAAACCCAACCTGATATTACTTTTCCTCATGGCACTCTTCCTTCAATCAGGCATGAATTCCAATATTTGATGAATGGATAATTTTCTTTCCAGATAGATTGCCCCATGCTTTTCTAGATTTTGCAGAAATCTGCTTGTTCTATGTAACTATTGTTATCACAACTCTTTTACTTGAGTTTGTCTTGAAGCAGAAGAAATCATAAATCCTATTCCAGTCTTAACTATACTTTGAATTCTAATACTAATTATCTTGAGGGATGTCAATTGAGAATTATTTAATTTTATATTGGGAAAAACTAAATGAAGGCAAATAACTATAAAATGTTAGAAATATAAATTAATGTATAATATATAATTTTTGTTTATTTATATTATGCATAGTCCATATGTTTTATTTTTATATTTCATCCACGTGTAGTGACTAAGTAGTGTACAATTATTATGTGGGTAATAATTTTAATGGTGCTGATTTACTCTCATTGATTATATTCATATGAATTTATAGGATTTTTACAAAATATTTAGGTAAATTATCTTTCATCCACGTGTAGTGACTAAGTAGTATACAATTATTATGTGGGTAATAATTTTAATGGTGCTGATTTACTCTCATTGATTATATTCATATGAATTTATAGGATTTTTACAAAATATTTAGGTAAATTATCTTATTATAATAATCATTTCCATTACGCATATTTCTTCATTCCTCAACTTTATGAGGAAGATAAATTTCTTTAGCAAAGATTTTATTAAATAGCAAAAACAATACTCAGTAATTAATTTGATATTATTTTCCTAAGGAATAGTTATTGGACATAACCCAAATTCCAGATGATCTTTTAAATTCCTTTATCACACCACACATGCTTATTGATCCTTAGAAGTCTCATGCATATCTTCTATCTCTTCAGATTGCATCTTTCCACTTGGTCTGTAAAATTCTAAAGTTTCCCTAGGCTAAATTTACCATACATCTTCTATTTCAGAGTGATCATGATAGCCTTGGGCATAAGAGGGAGAGAAAGAGTCCATTTTTATACCTGCTCCTTATTACTTCAGGGATATTTAGAAAATGTTTATTTCACAATATTTAAATGTGGGATACCTATTCTTCATCAATTGCTAAACCCATGAAATACAAGAACATAATTAAAGACAATATAGAGCATATCTAGTGTTTAATATCCTGTAAATAAATGTAAGAAATTATTCATAGTGAAAACTTTACTAGATATCTCTTCAAATTCATTCATATTTGAAGGAATATTTTGCTTATGGGGATTGATTTCTATGAAATGATATAATAACATACTGCTGCCTCCGAAATTCTTAGCTATCCTTTACAAGCTAGTTCAAGTAATAATACATAGTGTTTGTACTAGTTCAATTTCTCAGTAATATCATTATATTTTGGTATTTGGAATATTGCCTATATATCACATATATATTATTAGGTATCGTTTTTAAAATTGATTAACTATAATAAATCAGAAGTAAATGCATTGAGATTATCTGTATCAATTTATAATTTGGGGCAGAAATAATTAAGTATACTAATGATACTGGACAAATGGTAGGTATGTAAGTGTATTTTTAATTAGCCATTGAAAGAAAATCATGAATTAAAGCAAACAGATATACCTGAGAAGTGAGGAAACAATTTTATCTTTTATAATATGAATATTTCTTTTGCACAATTGCAGGAATTTTACAAAATCTGTGATCTTGCTTCATTCTTTCTGAATAAATTTCAAGGAGTCACTTTGCTGAGAAATTCACATTTACCCATAATCATTGGAAAAATTGTGATTCTAGATTCTTTATAAACATGGTTATTATTTAAGATGAACACGTATGTGTCATATCTCTCAGAGGCCTGGGGAAATGGTGATTTCATCATCTAGAGAAGCCAGTTTTCTTTCAACTCTTGATTGAAGAAGAATTTTTCCCTATACTCTTGAGATTAAATTCATAGTAGTGCCTATTAGCAAAGTTCTTTGTTGTTGTTAAACTTAACAACAGAGAAGTATTCCAAACATTTCATAGTTACTCATGATCAATATTTTCAATTTTATGTCACATCATAAATATAATTTATTAACATTATAATATATCAATAAAACCCTGCAGCCCCAATAAAACTATATTTTAAGGTTTTAGAATAGCAGTATGGCATCAAAAAGTAAAACAAACAAAAATTAACCAGTAGTTACTAAATTAAAGAAAACTAGGATTCATTTTAGAATGGATTATTAAAAGAAAGCAAATAAAAGGGTTTGTGGCATATAGTGAGAGATGTACCAAAAGTACTTGGAGAGATTGTCTCACACAGTGTATGACAATAATGTTAGGACCCCCTCAGAGTGTGAGTCACTACCCTCACAAGCAGGTTGTAAGAAAGTAGAACATTTGGCCTTATTCTGAAAATACTTATTTATTGCTGTCAATCAGGAGAATCAGAGTATGGAAGGGGGGCTAGAGACACTAAGGAAAGTCTTAGAAATGAAGGTTCAAAAATAAAAGTCTCCACATACCTTATCCCCACAGATATGAAAGTCATGGTGCATAGAGAAAAGAAGTAAAAACTATGAAAGCAGAAATCACCCTTGATTTAGTATAGAACAGTTTTGGCTTAACCAGAGCCAAGAGGCCTCAGAAAAGGTCTCACAAAGCCCAAGCAGATCTTAACCAACTTTCATAATCATTCCATGTTCTTAGTCTTTATATGTGTATTTTGAGCAAAAAAAGCAAATATCTGATGGATTGCTCACTTTCTTAGAAGTTGCAAAAATTCCTCAATACAGCAAGACTATTCAGAGTGAAACAAAATTCCTAGAAGAACTTGACAGGTTTGCAATCTGGAGATAACTATGAGGGAAAATACTGGCAGACATCTAAGCCAGCCATACTAATATTTTCACAAAATATAGCATTCAGAAGATGGTAATGGTAGGAAAAATACATACAAAAATATATTACCTGAGGTTCCTTGAAATATGGCAGAACATAATTTAATATAAATCAACCATTTTCATGTTTTTGGGTTCAGGGACTCTTTGCACTTGAGAAATGATTGAAATTCCTAAATAATTTATAGTTTGTTGCTTATATCTGTGGAAATTACCATATTAGACATTAAAACTGATATGTGTATAAAATTATTTAAATTATACAAAAGAATATATCATATATTTTAATACATTTAAAAAATATTTTGTTTTCCAAAATTAAAATAAATTTTGGGGAAAGAGAAATGGTATTATCATTTTCAAATTCTATATATTTCTGGCTTACTGGGAAATAGCTGAATTATCATATCTGTTTCTTCATTCTGTTTCAAAATATTGGTATAGTCAAAGAGTATGAACAAAATGTTGTGTTAAAGAGATACATAATTAGAAAAGGTAAGAAATATTTGTTTAGAGATTTAAGATGCTTCTTAATATTCTTCTATAATATTAATATTGTAAACTGAAAATCAGCAAGTGGCAGTTTCTTAAAGAATAGTTCGAATCTGTAATAAACTTTTTTATTCCATTAGATTTAAATCCTTACTCAATTTAGCAATTTTAATTGTTTTTTCCTATGCATAATTTTGTAACACCAAGTCATGTTCATCTGGAAAACATTTGTTCACAGAATGATTCAGATATTAAAAATATGACATTTCATTTTACTTTTCCAAAATAAACCACATTTATTAATATCTCTAAGTTCTGTCTCAGACAGATCTTTTACTATTGGGAAGTTCTTAAGCTCATGTGTAGGACATAGTTTTTCTAAATTTCTTTAGCACTTGAAATTCAAATTTTACCATTAGCAACTAATTTTAGAAGTTGATTTCATTATATTCATGTTATTAGTAAAGATGTTGTAGTTTTAAAGAAAAACGATGCAGAAAAAAGGGAAATACTATATATCCCCCACCTGCAGTTTTTCCTATTATTATAACATTTCTATATTTTCTTACTGATATTCTGTCTAGATGGTCAATCCATTATAGAATGTGGTATATTGAATTCTTCTTCCATACCATACAAACATCAATTTCTCCTTTCAAATCTGTAAATATTTGTTTCATATATTTGGTGGCTTTGCAGTTAGGTGCACAAATATTTATAACTAAGTCTTTTCCTTTAATTGACCTATTTGTAATTATGTAGTGTTGTTCTTGGTCCCAGGAAGCAGTTTTATTTTTAATTAGAGTAGTTAATGGTTTACAGAAAATCATGGAAAAGAACAGAGTTCTCATATAACACCCCCTCCCACAAAAACAAATGCAGTTTTCCTTATTATTATTTTACATTAGTGTGGTACTTTGTTCCAATTGCTAAACCAATATTATTATCATTATGTGTTAACCGTAGTCCCTCTACACCAATACTGTCCCTATACCCTATTGTTACCTCTCTTTTTGTTCTAATTGTTGCATATTATATCTTCATACAATGTATATACAAAAGCACAGATTTATCATTACTTTTAGGAACTTGAATTTTAGAACTTGTACAAAGTGAAAAGTGGATTTACTACCAAAAAATACAGTACATTATTACTGGTGTTTATAATTACATAAAAGGTTACCTTTGCCAGAGATCTTAGTTTTTATGTAAATTAACTCACTGTCAAATGTCCTTTCATTTCTGTCTGAAAAATTTGCTTAACATTGTTTGTAGGGTAGCTCTAATGTGACAAATGCCCTTAGGGTTTTTATTTTTGAGTTTGCTTGTTTTAATACGAGAATGTCATATTAATCTCTCCCTCATTTTTGGAAGACTGTTTCATCAGATATAATATTATTAGAAGCCATTCATTTCCTTTCATACTGTTGGCTTTTTTTTTTTTTTTTTTTTTTTTTTTTTTTTTTTTTTTTTTTTTTTTTTTTTCCTCTATTGTGGTATTCAACTCCAGTATTTCCATTGGGTTCCTTCTCCTTTTATTAATCCATCATTTCCTAATATTCTTTAGTTTTTTCTTCTTGTTGTTAAGCATTTTGAAGACCACTTTTTTTTTTAAATGCTTGTTTTTTCTGTTCGAAGTCTTGTCTTCTTTCTTGATTGTTTCTGATGTTTTATCTTCTTCTTTTGGATGGGCCATCATTTCATATTTTTTCTTCTACTCTATCATTGCACACTGGACATTTTCATATTTTATCATGTTATCTCTGGTATGTTCTCTTTCAGTGACTAGCCCTCCTAAAAGGAAGGTCAGCCTTAGAGAAAAGCATAGGTTCCTCACTGTGGTTTCTGTGTCTGTGTCTTGTACTTGGCATATGCTAATGACATTGGGAATTTCCCTGTTTAGAGGAATCTGAATGCCCTCTCTACACCTGTTGGAATAGATACCCCCTCTCCTGGGTGCATTATTTTATGGCTTGAAGTGGGTAACCCTTTGCCCCAGGCCATGCTTTAGCTGTGTGCAAGCTGTTTTTGCCTACAGGAAAGTTCTGGGTGTGTGAGCCAGAGATGAAAGTCCTAGTAAAGCCCTTCAGGCTGCCACCTGTAGATTGGCACCGTCATACAAGCAAATCAGCATGTTTGTAGAGGTTTCTTTGTTTGCTCCAGGCTAGCGTTGGTAATCCAGGATGGTAATGAAGACTGACTTTAAACACAGTGAGTATGGGTGGGGGTGGAGCCAGTAAGGGCTCCAGGAGCATCTCCTAATATTTTTAAATGATGCATTTATTATTTTATCCCCACCCCCACCCTATTCACCATTTGCACTTGCTGTCTGCTCTCTGTTTCTGCTTGCTGTGTCTGCTCACTGAGTCTGCTCATTGTGTCTGCTCATCTTCTTTTTTAGGGGGCACAAGGAACTGATCTTGGGACCTCCCATGTGGCAGGTAAGCACCCAATCACTTGAGTCACATATACTTCCTGCTCGCTGTGTCCCCTTGTTGAATCTCCTCATTGCATCAGCTCTCTGTGTCAGCTCATTGTCTGTTCATCTTTATTAGGATGCACCAGGAACAGAACCCAGGACCTCCCTAATAGGAGGCAGGCACCCAACTGCTTGAACCACATCTGCTCCCTTCCTACTATTTTTTAACAATATTTTCTTTATATTTAAGGAAGCTATAAATTACATAAATGTTACATTGAAAATATAGGGAATTCCCATATATTCTACCCCCTCTCCCTCCACACACACATACACACACATAAACACACACACACATATATATATATTTCCTATATTGACAAAAACATTCATATTGTAGCCACATGGCTATAGGTAAAAGTAAGTATATAAGATGGTGAGGTTCATAATTGTTCATCTATGCCTCATATAAAGAAGGGACCTGCAACTCAGTGAAACAGAAGTTAAGAGATTTGTCCAAGTTTTAGAGTTAGATGCCGATTTCCATTAAGAAAGGACAAAAAGATCATTGGATCTTTAGGGATGTATTACCAGTTGGCATAGGCTACACTGGACCATTAACAGTTGACAAAACAGACAAATAATTGTAGCAAAATAGCCATGTTTAAGGAAGAACCTGTCATTGTAGGCGTTCCACCTGGCCAGGACTTTTGCCCCTTCATTGGAGCCTCTTCTGTGCTATTCACTTTATAATAAGAATAGCCACAGAACATGAATTAAATATTTAAAATGTTAGAAACACTTCTGTTGTAGCTACTTTCTCCCAAATGAGAATTCAATCCTTTTGGAATTATTTCTTGTGTCGGACAAAGTGAATGATCTAGAATTAGAGATCAAAAAGAAAAGAATTGATAGCATGCTTTCTGCAAACAAGGGAGTTAGTTGACTTTGCCAAATATCTTCCATCTCTTACTGTTATGTTTGTAGCCTTTATAAATAAAATAATATCACAGGCATTCAAACAGACTCACTTGCTCTTTAGGACACAATGGTTATAGGGATGTAACCCCAAGGGAGCATGATAAAAGAGTCAACAATATACAACTTTTCCTCATAATGATAAAGTAATTGAATAATAATGGCTTGCTTTTCTAAATGTGGATATCCTACATGAGGAAAAATAAATCCAAACTTCATGAAACAGAGTAAACTTTGTTTAACAAAGAGGGACAAATATATCCTGATTTTGAGTGATTAAATTTTATGGATATTTCAATAAATTAATTTAATCACAGTCTATAAAGAAAGTTTTACTTGGAAACTAAAAGTATAATGAGTTTCCTATGAAATAGAAGGAGAACAAAATCATGAGATGGCCAGAACTTTTAAGAATATAACAAAATAAAATAATCTAAGCTTTTCTTCTCAGATATCATAAAGCAATCCATTAGTTTAAACAACAAAATATTGGCGATATTTGACTTTTCTGACCAACGGCAAAAGGAAAATTTCGTGTGTTTCAATATAATATGTTTTTCTTATTTCTGGAATAGCCAAAGTTATCCATAGATAAGAGTAGACAATTTTCTGAAAAGGATCATATTTACAAACATACTTTTATAAAGTTAAAGGCAACATTGCAAATGATTTGGAAAAATTGATAATTAATACAAAGTTATTGGGATAGCTGAACTTTTGTATAAAAAATGAACTTGTAACAAAACTTATGATTTTAAAATAATATAGTAAGAAAAAATCAGTTCCCATTATGACACAACAAACACAGAACCACACTCAAGTATACAATGAAATTGAAATTAAAGTTACCCATTAATATTGTTATGTGTTTTTAATTAAAGCAGTTGTAGGTTTACAGAAATATGCAAATACTACAGAATTCTCATATAACACTCTAATTCAAATATTGTTTTCCCTATTATTCACATTTTGCATTGGTGTGGCACTTTTGTTATTATTGATGAAACAATATCATTATATTATTAACTAGTTCTGTGTTTTTTAAAATTCTGGTATCATATATGCAACCTAAAATTTCCCATTTTATCCACTTTCAATACAGTGGTTTTAATTGCATTTACAATGTTATGTCACCATCAACAACATTCATTATAAAAACTCTTCCATTAACCTAGATAGAATGTCTGTAACAATTAACCATAAATCTCCATTAGTTACCTCCAACCAGCCACTGTTAACCTGGGTTCTAGTTTATGACTTTATGAATATTCATATTCTAATTATTTTGTATCAGTGAAATCATACAATATTCACCCTTCTGTTTCTGGTTAATTTCATCAAATATGATGTTTTCAAGGCTCATCCATATTGTTCCTTGCCCATTTATTAATACAATTTGTTAATAAATTATATTAATAAAATAATAATAATAAAATCCCACAACAACCACCAAAATTAAAAGATGAGTTACAAATTGAGAACAAACTTTACAATTTATATTATACCTGTGGTAGCAATTTACTTCCGCCCCCAAGATTCCCTTCCTCTTGTTACTTAATCAAATATGACTAATCTAGGTAACATTGAGTAGGGATTTTACATATATAATAAATGCACAAAGAAGCCAATTTTAAGATACTGAGATTATCTGGATGGGTCCTATCAGTTTCTTCATGTTCCTTGTTCTGCCAAATAAAGGTTAACAGTAATGGAAGCTTAATATCATAAAGTTTATTAAATGCAAAGGAGATGGAAACAATTAATACATATTTAAGACAAAAGAGTACATAGAAAGAGCTCCTTATTAGTAATTAATACCACGTGTGGCCTCTGAGATACAAACAGGGGTCCCACTGTTGTGGAAATTCACAAGCCACTGAATAGTTAATGAGAAATTAATTAATGGTAAATGTATATACAAACTCACCAAACCAGGGGACACACCAACATAGGGCTTATGGCTGGGAAATCCCAAATCAGCAGCCAATATCCGAGTAATGATTGGAAACAACACCTGAGCAGAGCATCCCTTCCAAGGGTGAGACTTCATCCAGCTCTGATATGACCCTCTCCTTTTATACTAACCTTGAGTATTATCTGTCCAAATCATGAGCCAAAGCACATTCCAAAGTTTGTGCATCAATTCCCAAGGAAGTGGCCAGTTTCCTTGAGAAGGTTCACAGCCTCTCTTAAATGTTCCTGATACTTAACTTGGTGTTTGCTTGCCCCAGAACAAGGCACTGTAAGTTCTTGCTTTAGCTCATTGTCTACTGCCCAGTTTCTCTGCCTTTTATGCTGACTATATGCTGACCAAGGAAATATGAGTTGCTGATTGTCAGAGTTTAAAGTTTGAACAATACTCACTAATTTTTTTCCCAATACATTGTTGGTAGAGAAAGATGTCAGAGATTTGCAGCATGGCGGGGATTTGATGCATTTTGGTTGGCTATGAAGGTAGAAGCCTTTGGTTCATGTGCCAAGGAAGGCAAATGACCTTCAGAGGCTTAGAGCAGCCCCCAGCTGACAGCAAGCAAAAAATGGGACTTCAATCCCATAACCACAAGGAACTTAATGCTTCAGTAACTAGAATGAGCTTGGAAGTGGATTCCTCCACAGAGACTTCTGATAAGACATAATCAAGACTCACACCTTTATTATGTCCATATGAGACCTTTAAGAGAGGACCCAGATGTGCCTTGCCAGAATTATAACTTGTGAAAAAATAAATGGGTGCTGTTTCAAGCTGCAGAATGTGTGGTATTTTGTTAAAACAATAATAGAAAACTAATACATATTTTGGTACCTAGACATGGAGTGCTTCTGTAAAAATACCTAAAAATATGGAATTGATTTGGGAATTGTGCATGAGCAGATGCTGGAAGACTATTGGGGAAAATGATAGGAAAGCCTAGATTTCCTTGAACAGACTTTTAGTTGAAATATATGCATTGAATTTGCTGCTGGTTAAGGCTTACAGCAGAGTGAGGAGCTTTATAGAAAAGTACTGAATCACCTTAGAAAAAGCATAAATCACTGTGAGGAAAAAACTGATTGTGGAAATCTGGACTTGATGAATCCTGCTGATGAGGGTTTAAGAGAAAATGAGGAACATGTTATTGGAACCTAGAAGTAGAGAGATCCTTGATATTTTAGGGTAGAAGCTTAGCAAGATTGTGTCCCACAGTTAATATGGAAAGCAGAACTCAAACATGATTAACTTGTAAATATAAGGAAGAATTCCATGCAAATATTTGAAGGTGTGACCAGATTTCAATTTGCTGCGTATAGTAAAATGAGAGATGAGTGATAAATTGAGGGAAAAGATGTTTTAAAAAGTGAGAGAGAGAGAGAACCAGGAATTGATGATATGGGAAAACCTCATTTTATGCAGATGGAAAGATATTATATAATTCAGAAATGATTGCCAAAATTGTGGCATAGAGAAAAGGCTCAGGTTGTGGCTGTAATACATTTTTTTGAAAAACAGCAAGCTATAAATGGCAGCAAATTCAATTACAGAACAGTAAGCATATTTTTATGTATATTCTCAATTAAAGTAAAGGGGCTCTAGGATGTTTAAGAGCTCTCTTAGCAGATTCCAAATATAGCTAATAGATTAGTTAAATTACATACATACATACATACATACATACATTCATACATACATAAGTCTGTGAATTTGGCTATGTCCTAATGGAATGAATCCTTGTAAAGTCAATGCAAAATTCACATACTTGAGAATTTTAGACCAGGATAAATATTGCCAGGTTGGACTTAAAGAGAAAGAGAAAAAAAGCTTTTAGACTTCTTAAATTATACCATCAGTAAAAAGGCTGATAACAATGCTACAAATGTGCAAACGCAAAGATGGGGGGTGGGGAAGAAGCCTGTACGCAAGAGTTAGGTAGGTGTAAACAATAGCTCAGCAGGTAGAGCTGAGACCAGAGAAAGAAGCTGGGAGCTGTGGAAGATTATTCACAGGCCTTGAAACATAATGAATAGATTTCCAATTCTAAAAAATAATCACATATAGAGAAAAAAAAATGAAAGGTTTTAGTAGTTTAAAATTATTCAAACAATTCTAAAGAAAACAACAGTTAGGTAATTTTTGCTCAGGATGACAATATTTAAGGTTTGATAACCACTTAAGCAACTATTTTAGTAAAGATTGATGTGAAAGTTTTAAGGCAAATTAAGAAATATCTTTTGGATAAAAGTTTTGGGCAAATGTAACAATCGACTTTTTATTGCTTTTAATTGAAGTATTTTGAGATAATTATAGTATGCAGTTGTAAAAATAATTGAGATTGTATGTACCATTTATTCAATCTCCCCATTAAATTCATTTAAATAAGTCATAGTGCGTTATTAAAACCAGAAAACTGGCAGTGATATAGTCAAGACAGAGAATAATTCCAATGCCATTTAACTCCTTCATGCTTCCCTTAAATAATCTCATCCTTTCTGTAGCAGTATGATATTATTTATGAATTCCAAAAATTTTTAGCTGTATGAGCTTTCTTGTAGATTTTTCAGAGATTTCTCTATATAGGATCATTTCATCTGTGAATAGAGAATGTTTAATTCTTCCTTTGCAATATTTCTGTCTCTTGCCTAATTGCTCTGGGTTGATTCTCCTGTGTAATATTGAATAACAATGATAACAGTGGGCATCCTTGCCCTGTTCCTAATCTTAGAGGGAAAGCTGTCAGTGTTTCACCATTGAGAATGATGCTAACGATGGATTTTTCATAGATGCCCTTTATCATGTTGAGGAAGTTTACTGCTATTCCTAGTTTTCTAGAAGTTTCTGTTAAGAAGAGATGTATTTTTTTCCAATGCCTTTTCTGCATAAATTAAGATGATCATGTGTTTTTTAAAATTATTCTGTTATTATATTGCACTTAATTGATATTTTTATGTTGCTCCACCATTTTAAGTGGGATTAATCCCATTTATACATGATATATAATTCTTTTGATTTACAAGATTGTTTTGAAATAAGCATTTTGTAAGATTCCATTTTAATTTGTCTCCTGGCATATCCATTATATTTCTTTAAATACTTTTTAGAGTTGCACTTGAGATTCCAACATATATTTTAATTAACAAAAGACCACCTTCAAACAACACTACCACTTTACATTTATTGAGGATACTTGAAAACAGAGTATTCCAAAATCCTCTATCCCATTTCCTATGAAATTATTTTGCTCATCAATATGCTATATCCCATAATTCATTGCTACAATTATGAATTTAACCAACTAAATTCTGTAACAATTTAGAACAATATAAAATAATTTAAATTACCTTAATTTATTCCTTCCCTTAATTCTTACTGATCCAAGTTTCTGAACTCTACCCTTGTCCTGCTCCATGAGAAATTTATTTTAACGCCATTGAAGAGAAGTTTTTGTGTTATGAACTCCCTTAGTTTTTGTTTTTCTGAGAAAGTATTAAATTTTACTACAGTAAAAACATGATGTCACTGGATACAGAATTACAAAATGCTGTTTTTTAAAAATACTTTAAATATATTATTCCCCTCTCTTCCTATTTGCCTGTATTACTAGATTTCTCCAGACAAACAAAATTGGTAAGATATATTATATATTGACTTATAGAACCATGAATCCTGGCCACAAGAGACACAGCACTGTAGATTGGGTGCTAATTTGGAGCATAAACACCATCCTGGAGAAATTTGTCCCCTTCATGCAAGATATTGCCATGCAATTGGTGATGTAATTGTGTCTTCAAAAGACAATACTACCATTATGTCATCTCAGCAACTAAAGAGACAATGACAATAAAATTCAATACATGGATCTAATAATGGCAAAAATAATAGAGGCATAAAGGACATTATTGGGATATATGAAAAAAACAGAGTATAGGATGTAAAGCTTTATATAATGGTAAAAAGTGTATAAACTTGATAATTGCATTTAAGGTGGTTCCATAATTGAATATCTTTGTTCTTAGGACATGTACATAGAGCGTGATGTAAACAAGTTAGTCTCAAATGTCTAGAAACTAAATAGATATACAGACAGGTAGATAAATAGATAACTGGATAGATGGATTTAGATAACAGATAGCTAGAGTGATACAACAAATGTGACAAAATGTTAAAATTAGTGGGACTGGGCATCTGGGTGGGTTTATTTTAGAGTTCTCTAGATGGATTTTGTTTTATATTTGCAAATGTCTTTTAAGTCTGAAATTATTTCAAAATAAAAGTTTAAGAAAAAAATGGTAAAAAAAAGAGTATCTGTCTTATTGTCTTTTAACCAAAATTACCATTTTTGAAAAAAAATTTCTGTTCATATAGGAAAATTGATAATGCATTTCACATTATTTTTACTAAATTTACTTTTTCCATTTTTATAGTCCATGTGTAAGATTCAATTTGTAAATTTTCAGTCCAATCTCTGCTAATTTTCCCCTTGTAAATTAGTTTTATTTGCCTTATAATTCCATATGAGGTATTTATATATTAACATACAAAATTTACATTATATTTTGTGAAATATTATTCCTTTGTATTTTCTCAAGTTTTGTATATTTTGCACATTAATACTTTAAGCTACATTAATTTAAATATCCTAAAATATCTTTCAAAAACTCCTTCTTCATGTAAATTAAATATATGGCTCCAGGTAAGTTTTACTTTAACTCTGTTCTTTGGAATTCTATAAATATGTGGCTAATTCACACCAAACCCAAGTTAGTAAAAAATTAGATACAAGCCAAAAAACCCGAACCTGTTCATGTTTGTATCATACTCTGTTACCTCTTAAACTAAATTCTCTCATCTGTAGTTTGAGGATCAGGGACATAAAGAGAACCCTAGACAAAATACTGAATGATAAAATGTCACCAAAGATATAAATATTATTTTGCTTTTAAAAAATGTAATACACTAAATATAGGCAAATGGAATCATTGCTTGAGAATTAGATATCAGTACCATATCAGAAGATATCTTCTCTCACAGCTTCACCAGAATCTCTATTTTGCAATTGAATTCAGATCCAATGAGTTGCATAGCCTTTTCTTGTAATGTCATGGAGTGTTTAGAAAAATAGAATATGGTGAATGTACTCCTTCAGAAAATTTATGTAAACAATTAATTTTTTAAATATTCTAGAAGCCATCTTAAAAAAAACTAAAAAGAAACAGGTGAAATTAAACTTTGTTAATATATATATATTTAAATAATATGAACAAAATATTACATCAACACATAATCAGAATAAAATATTTAATAGATATTTTATGATACTGCATCTTTGAAAAATATTGTATATTTGACATTTATATAAGATCCCAATTTGGACTAGCTACATTTCAATTGCTCAGTAGTCACATTAGTTCTGTGGTTGAAACATAATGCCAGACCCCAGCTATTGGCTTAGCTCTGAGTTAGAATCCATTAAATATTTTATTATATTTTATTGAATTTTGTAGGAGTATAATTATTAATTTTCATTTTGTTAGAATTACCTATAATGATATTCATTGTGTGCATGTGGTTGTGGGGTCTATTTGTAATTATCAGCCATTTTTTTTAAAAAAAAGCCATTCTGACTAAACAAAAAGCCTAAACTAAAAGACTTCTTGTCTTCTCAGAAATAATTTCTGAGGTATCAAATGATATCTACAGATATTGTCCTCAAAACTACTCTAAGTTTATGAGCTACTTCAAATTATACTGATATCTAGCATTCATGTTCACATAAAGGCATTATAATGCACTATTATTCTGTAAGAAGATGCCAATTTATATAATAATGCTGTTATAAGAAACATAAAACCGCTATAATGAATGCAAAGCTCTGCATAACAAGCAAAAAGTTCCTTGAAGTAAATCAAATGTCTTGTAATACAATACTGCTAAAACTTTCTAATTCATTTTTTCTAGGAAAAATCTCCACATTTCCTTAATGTGAAACAATGAATATTCTCTTCTATATAGATTTTACTACTAATCACTGAACTTCACTCAGATACTCTCCTTTAAATAAGAATTTTAATCTCCTGCTGTTTTCAGATGCTACTCATATATAATAGCATTGTTAATTTTCATTAAAGTAGAACAAAAATCATCTGTATGCCATCAGTATAATAACATAAATAACCTAGTTAACATCAATATATTTGGTATATTTAACAATATACTCAACCTAGTTGTTGGAGAAATATAATGCTCTATCATAGTGTTTTCCTTATTAATTTTTATAATTTGTATTCATTATTAAATATAGTTTTAATATATTATACACTATAATTATTTTCTAAAGTCATCTTTTTTTTGAATAGACTATGAACCCATGAAGCTAACATTGCTCTAATTTTTATTGTTCAATTATATCAATCTTGCAATCAATTATTTTATCTTCATGATTCCTACAATCTTCATTATCTCTCTTTTGCATTTATTTATTCTATCTTTCTACATTTCTAAACTTAAGGAGTTTTAATATTGTTGTGAAGCTGCAATGGTCACATCTGTTACTGGGCAAGAAAATTCTTGTAAGGGTCTTATTATAAAAAAGTAATTTGAGAGTTAATATTCATTATTAGAAAATGTTTTGCATTCAGATATTATAGGTTAAAGCTGACATAACTTGAGTTATTGAAAATAAGAAAAATTTTATCATTTGAATCATGAGAATATATTCCATTTTTTGAGACATTAGGGAAACTAAAACCGAATAAATACATGATTTTGCTTTATCAAATGATATTGTTTTAAAACATTAGATGTTGGAATTTTTTTTTTTTTTGAGGTACCCAGAAATGAACCCGGGACCTCATATGTGTGAAGCCAGCACTCAACCCCTGAGTCACATAAGATTCCCTGAGTTGTTTTTTTTTTTCACTTATTTTTTTTGTTGTTTGTTTTAATTTTTTCAGGAGGCACCAGGAACTGAAACTCTTGACTCCCTTGTGGAAGGTGGGTGCTCAACTGCTCAAGCCACATCTTCTCTTGTAGATGGATTCTTCTTGTTTTCATTTTTCTGAATGTAACTTGCTTGTATATAGACACACTAAATATTTCGTGGGTGTTGATCTTGTACCCCACTATTTTACTGAATTCATTTATTAGCTCTTGGAGCTTTGTTGTGGATATTTTTCAGGATATTATATGTATATAGGTCATGTCATCTGCCAATAGGGAAAGTTATACTTCTTCCTTTCTATTGTTGATCTATTTTATTATTTTTCTTGCATAATTGCTCTGGAAAGAACTTACAGTTTACCATTGTAATACAGTAGTGGCAGTGGGCATCCTTGTCTTGTTCCTGATCTTAGGGAGAAGGTTTTCAGTCTTTCATTATCAAGTAGGATGTTAGATATGAGCTTTTCATATATGCCCTTTATCATGTTGAGGAAGTTTTTTTCTGAAATTTGAAAATATGTTGAGTGAAATAAGCCAGACACAGAAGGACAAATATT
>JAQZBX010042581.1:0-21962 GCA_029593785.1 Cabassous unicinctus
TTTTTTTTTTTCATTTCTTGATTTGCTAGTATTTTGTTGAGGGTTTTTGTATAAATATCCATAAGAGAAACTTCTTATTTATTTATTTATTTACTTAGTTTTGTCCACTTTTACCCCCTACATCACCCCCAATTTTTGCTGTTTTTGTGTCCATTCACTGGACAATTCTCTGTGTCTGTTTCCTGCTCTCTCTTCTTACCCTTCTCCTCCTGTCTTCTTACATTTATCTATTTTGAGTTAATTTTGTATATGGTGTTGGGAAGCAGTCCAACTTCATTCTTTTGCAAATGGTTATCCAGCTGTAAGAGCACCAGTGTTGAAAGGCTCTTTTTCCTCCATTGAATTGGTTTGGAAGCCTTATGGAAGATGAATTAACTGTAACTGTGAAGGTTTATTCCTGGACTCTCAATTTTATTCCATTGAAATATGTGTCTATCTTTTTGCCCACACCATACTGTCTTCATTATGTTAGCATTGATTAAATTTTGAAATTGGGAAATGTGGCTTTTTCTACTTTGTTTTCTTTTCAAAGATTGTTTGGCTATTCTGTGTTCCCTGAATTTCCAGATCAATTTTAGGATTAGCTTGTCAATTTATACAAAAAAATAACAAGCTGTGATTTTCATAGTGGTTGCATTGAATCTGTCAGTCAATTTGGGGCACATTGCCATCATAACAATATTAAGTCTAATAATCCAAGAACATCTAGTGTTTTCCCATTTATTTAGGTCTTCTTTAATTTTTTCAAAATTTTTTTATGTTTTTCAGCATACAAGCTATGCATTTCTTTTGTTAAATTTGTTCCTAAGTATGTTATTCATTTTTATGCTATTATATATGTAACTGTTTTTGTTAGAGTTTTCTAACTGTTTTCTTATAGTCACTTTACTATATTTTTCCTCCTTTTTGGAATTGAAAATATAGTTCATATTTAGACATTTCTCTTTTTTCTAGTAAAAGAACTTACCGTGTTAAACTTCTTTCAGCGCCCCTCACTATTTTCTCTGCTTTGTATTTCACTGTCTCTCAATTTAAAATATTTTAAATTACTTCCTTGTGATTTCTTTTTGATTTACAGATTGTGTGTGCTATTTATTTCCCAAAATTTAGGTTGCTGTTAAAATAAAATATAATCCATTTTTATAAGAATATACTTTTAAAATTAATACTTGTTGAGAAAGCTCTTTTGGTAGTATGACAAGGAAAGGTTACTGGTTTAGGTTGTTAGAAGGGTGGCAATTTGGGACAGGGCGACCGGGGGTAGTCATCTAAAGAATGTGAGAGTGATCATTTTGTCTTACTCTGGTATATCAGTGGGTGACAACCCACACAATGAGCAGGAAGGAGTTGGACTCCCACCCTGGTGAGGCCAGATATGTTCTCAGACAGAGGGGTTGGTGTTTCTTGAGATGATGGGCAGTTTCTAAGAGGGGAGGACAGCCCAGTGTGTCAAGCCCTCAGTGTTGGTGCAAGTAACTAGGAATCTTGTCCTTCAAGGAGTGAAGCCTGGTGGTCACCATGGTCCATGTGGGGATGGGGAGGGAGGAATAGAACAGATTGAACAGGACGTATATTGGGGACAATGCAAGTGTTCTGCATGGTCTTGCAATGTTGGATACAGGCCATGTTAAATTTCAGCAACAATTTATATAATTGTATGGTCTAAATGTAAACCATAATGTAAACCATTGACCATGGTTAATAGCTAAGTTTCAATTTTTGTACATCAGCTGTAAAAAATGTACTATACATACATAAAAATGTTATTAATATAGGAAGGGGGAAAAGGGGGAGGATGTTGGGTATATTTGAGTGCCATGTATTCTGTATGTAACTTTGCTGTGACCTAAAACTTCTTTGAAGACAAAACAAAATAAGACACTAGGGGAGAAATGGAAGACAGGGTCACTGTACATATGGGACAACAGATAGTACAGTGTTGAAGGGCAAAACATCAAAAAATTTTAATATTTTTCATCATTTTTTAATACCCCAATTTTAAAATTTCAATTTAGTTTTAGTTTCTCTAAATTATTATGTATTTTATTTTAAATGTTTAAACCTGTCATTATTACTTCATTTTCCTATTAATTGTACTTGGTGATTTTCTTAGCTACATTTTTAAAGAAGTTTTGGACCACAGAAGGGTTACAATTATGGCAGGGAAGGATTATTGGTGTGGGGCATCAGTGGTGGGTGAAACATGGGAGGAAGTTCACCTGGACATACATATAAGGCATACAAATGTGTTCAAATATTCATGGGGCATTATCACAATGGGTAGAGATTCACACAATACCCATCCTGGGGAGATTTATCACATTCTTTAATGGAAAAGCAACAATCCCCCGAGTAGAGAGGCAATGACTAGTGAAGAAGGACAGTCAATTGATGGGCCCTTGATATTGATGACTATGCTTATGAGCCTTTGCTATTGAAATTGCAACATAGCCTAGTATTGTAGGGTACCCAAGAGTTACCTCCTGGGAGCCTCCATGTTGCTCTAAGCCAAACTCAGCATACAAATGCATTACCTTCCCCCCCAGCATGGTACATGATTCCCAGGGATGTGGCTCCCTGACACAAAGGGCTAACCACCAAGCATCAGTTGATGATGAAACTGGAAATAGACCTTGAATAAGTGAGGGAAAGGGAAAGACAAATGAGTTTATATGGCTAAGAGACTTCAAAGTGAGTCAGGTGGTCATCCTGGAGGTAACACTTACGCACGTTTCAACAGAATCGCATAGACTGCCAAGGTAGAAACTACCTCAGATAGTGGGTCTCCTGAGGGATCTGGAGACACCCAAGTCCTACAGTCATGGCAGATAGCTCCAGAGTTTGGTGCCTTGTCAATGGGCCCTACTTTGGTATTTTTGCTCTTGAGTGTGACAGAGTTGGACTCAGTTGTGACTTCTGTACATATGGCTCATCAGTCCCTTCTATTTGAACTATATTTGGTGCTGTAGTTTGTAGGTGTATGTATGCCCAGGAGACTTGAATCTTTGGGCTTTCCATGTGCCAGCTGGGCCTTGAGGCTCAGTGGGGTTGCAACACCTACTCTCCAGTTCATTTCACTCATCCTGACAACTAACAAGGAGGTGAGGATGGACAACCACTATACCAAGGATCTGACAGAGTTTACAACTACAAGCAAGAGAGTCTCATCCATCAGCCATATGGGATCAAAGCCCCTTCTCAATTAGAGCTGGAGTGGACATCACCATCCCAGAATCCTCAGAATTGGGGTAAGAACTGTGGACTACTGTGAACTTACTGATATTCTACTGTAGACATATTGTGATTCTAGCAATGAAAGAAATTATATCATTGATGTGGAGACAGTAGCCACTGGAGGTGCTGAAGGCAGGAAGAGGGAAACAGAGGTGTAATATGGGGGCACTTTTGGGACTTGGAATTGTCCTAAATGACATTGCAATGATAGATACAGGCCATTATATATCCTGCCATAACCTACAGAATTCAGTGGGAGAGAGTGTAAACTACAATGTAAACTGTACTCCATGCTTACTGGCAATGCTCCAAAATGTGTTCATCAATTACAAAGAATGCCCCACACTAATGAAAGAAGTTGTTAATATGGGGGAAAGTGGGAGGTGTGGGAAGTGGGCATATGTGAATCCATCATATTTTTTTAATGTAATATTTTATGAAATCTAAGTATCTTTCAGAAAAAATAAAAAATATATTTAAAAACAAAGAAAAATTGATGTGTGATTTTTCAATTGTTTTACATGGTAGGAAGTAAAATAAACAGCATCATTAAAGATGGATTTGTTTCTTCCTTGCAGTTTGGGCAAGGCTTCTGAGAAGAGAAGTATGGAGACAGGATACACTGTGAGAAGAATATTCCAGTGTGAGTGGAGAGTAGGCTAAAATGTCTCATTATCGGGAAGAAATTGAAATGTGTGGAACATAAATAAAATACTAAGCAAGACTGGAGCAACTAGAACTGAAGAAATAAGGAGGGGGAAATTATTACAATTGATCCTTGTAGCCTGTGTAAAGAACTTTGGAATTAGTTTAAAACTAACAAGAAACCATTACTAGGATTTAAATGATGATCACAGATGGAAAGATGTGTGGAAGCATGGCTAGATGGATGGATGGATGGATGGACTGATGGATGGATAAGGAACTGTGCACATGTGTTCAATAAAGCCTTGAGAGAGAATTGCTATTGAAATTTCATAATCTAAAATTTAATGTATCAAGTGATGAAATTAATGACTTTAGGGATTACAATACATTGGTCTCCTAGGATGTTCTTCCTGCTCATATTTTATTAAATATGAGTTTCCTACTGGAGCAAATTATCCCAAGGGAACAACCCATGAGCTATTTATATAGAGCATACAATCATCCAGGCTTCAGGGAAACAGACAACTTTGTAATAAAACATGTTTATTCTCTGGGCAGCAGGGGAAGAACATCTTTACCTACTACAAAGTTGTGCTTCTCTAAATATGGTTTGTTAAAAATACAGCATTTTTTATTGCCAACATTTTCTAGAAATTTGGAGTATTTCAAAATCTGGAAGGATAATACATTTCCAAGGAATCTTGTGGTTGAACTAACATACTGGCTTAAAAGAAACACATGATTTTAGAGTTGGATATAATGAGAGTTTCTTTAATTGCTATGTAGTTATGATCCTAATTATCTTACTAAAGAGATATCTTTCTAAGGTGTATGTAGCAGCTTCATTTCTGAGCCATGTTTTTTATTAATAACGCACTGTCTGTAGACTTTTAAAATTGATTTTCATTTTTCCATAGAGCATATCCAGGAAGCATTTTATTTTTAATTTCCATTTTTCAAGGGAGGAAACACAAACATATAGAGATGAAGGCATGAGTTCAAGGACCTGCAATGAGTTGTTGGCCACCCATTTTAGATCAGTGTCACCATGGATCAGGGTAAAGGTAACTGGGCTATATGTTTCCAGGGAAAAAGTGTCTGTGGGTTCATGAGAGATGGCTGCTGAGTAACTTCACATTGTACTATTTCCTTTGTGAAAACTGGAAAATATGGGGTCTTCTCCTGCAGTATTGTGGGCTCACAACAGATGATTTCAATTGTACCTCCTTAAATTTGATGCACATAATACTCAGACACGATGGCAACAACATCACCATTTCCCATGTCAATGCTTAAATTGTGTCTCTGATGAGGATTTACATTTTAGTTCAATTTTCTTCTCTATGTTCTTATTCCACTTCAGGATAAAGTGAGAACTACTCAACACAATAAAAAAGATACCTGTTTACTGAGATCACTTTATATGACTCTTGTAGGAATGATGTGTGTTCCCCTACCAAAGCAAAGTTCAGCTATGGGCTTCCACTGGGAAGGTCAGGTAATGAGTTACATGGAATGTCCTTAACAGACTTTTATGGATGATTTTACAACTTCCTCTACCTTTTTATCCTATAAGTAGCATTTAAGTTCTTCACAAAATCTATCACTAACCCTATGATACATTGATGGGAGTAAATATGCTTAGACCTACAGATTTTAAAGTTCCTCATGTTAAAGGATAGAAACATTTTTAGACTCCCATCCCTCTCCCTACATTGTCCTGTGTAAGCATCTGTGAATCAGAAAATAATACCTGAGATTAAATCTTATATGTTGGCCTCATTCATGTCAAGTTTTACTAAACTTGTTGAGTAAGCTAATATCTGCAGCTCTAGAAGTGGCAAAGTTTATCATATCCACTAGTTCTTCCACAATTACATTCCTTATACTAATTATCCCTTTCCTAGTGCCATTGGTGGCTCTTAATATATACCAGAAGGCCACCTGCCACTGGTTCTGTCTGCATAATATATTTGTATTCAACATTCATTCTACTTCTTATCCAAAATCAGGACATTCATTACACATATATGAAAGAGGAATTCTTAAAGCATCAAGGTGACACTGTTTACTTTCTACAGTTTTGTAGTGTTAAGGCCTCCTAAAAGTACTGGAAGATCAAGTGTTTAATTGCTAAATATCTGAAAATTCTCCAAGAAATCAGCATACCCTGGAAAGCCTAAAACTAAAACCCAAAATACAGCAGTTTTTCATTAAACATATAATTCAGGGAAAAACATAGAACTTCTGCAGGTGAGCTCCTATGCTCAAATACTCTCTCTCCCCTAAAGTCTCCTTGGATGTGTTACTTCACTAAATAGCTTCATAGAGATGAAGATCTCAGAACAGAGCTTGGCACTTGGTGAGCCCTTTGTAAATGTCTCTTATTATCATCATGGCCACTAGGAACTCCTAGTCATCTTCTTGGCTTACAGTTCATGAAGTCCTGCTATGCTATATTTTACAGCAAATATGGTTTCAATTCCTCATGACAAGATATGATAGATGCTTCTAAAAACTGGTGTTAACACCCTCACTTGATATTTCTGAGGAAAAGAAATCATTTTCCAAGGTGAATGAGTCAGTGGTCACACTGAGCACACTATCCAGATATATTGCTCCACTCTTGAACCTCTGTAGGTAGCTGGCATTCCAAATCTTGAAGTCTCTCAGGATAAATGCAGCATAAAAAGGCAGGGCAAATTTCTCTTTCCAAAACAGGTCAGAGTAGACAGAAGCTTTCTGAGCCCAACATAGAGACCAGGCAGTGCATTCTGTTGTGCAGAGAGAAGAAACTCCTAAGTTTGATGATGTGAGAGATACCACTAGATTTATTTTCTAAGTGCCTAGACCAGAACTGAACATTTAAAAAATATATGCTCTTTTATTAGAGAAGTTGTGAGTTTACATAAATTCATGCATAATGTGCAGAATTCCCACACATCTCCCCTCCACCAACACCTTACATTGTGTAGCATTTGTTACAGATTATGAAAGTACGTCATCAAAATATTACTAACTATGGTCTATAGCTTATATTTGGTATACTTTCCCATTAATCTGAAGGTTCTTTCAGCGGATTAAATTGGTGGACACTCCCCTGCAGATACAGACTAGGGTTTCAGTTCACCCACAAGTGGCTCAGTGGCAGCTTTTCCAAGCATATTCATTGATGTCCAGTTTGTAGGTTCCCTGGAAGAACTCCCACTGGCTGCCTGCAAAGAGGAACGTGTACCAGGGTACTTGAGGTAGAGGGTGTAAAGAAACATTGATTACACAGCAGTAGAAACTGGCAAACTCAGCTTTATTCATATCCATTCCTAAATGACCTGATGGGTTTTATGAATTTTTCTCTGAAATTAAGGAGTTATACCCACTTTCAAAACCCATACCAATTACTATTTAAATACCTACTAAATACATCATGATTCTCTTCCCTACACTGCTATCTAATGATAATGATTAAATGCTTGTCACATTTCTATTGCTTGCCTTACCTTTATTGGTTTATCCTCACTTTCTTCCCCTGTCTTCACATGTCTTGGTACTTATCTGCACATGGTTACTATGAAGAGAGGGTTCACAGAGATGGCCTGAAACCATTTCGCATCCATCAAGCCTCACACTAGGAATCCTGTGGAGGTCTGTCCTCAGTGCCATAATTAGGCATGGATGGGAGAGTATGCAGTTGAGCCTATAACAGCTTCTACGTATTTGGGGGCTTGCTTGTTTCTTCCTAGTAGCAACAAAATTCTTGATTGCAATATATTTTTAAATTTATTTTAAAAGTTATTTTATACTCCATAAATTTTACATAAATATTATAGGGGATTACCATATGCCCCCTCCCTCCCCCTCCCACACTTTACCACATTAACAACTTCCTTCATTAGTGTTGTACATTTGTTACAATTGATGATCACATATTGAAGCAATGCCACTAAACGTGGATTATAGTTTATATTATAATTTATACTCTGTCCCATGCAATTTTGTGAATTATGACAAAATATATAATGGCCTATCTCTATCATTGCAACAACATGCAGGAAAATTCCAATATCCTGAAAATGTCCCCATATTACACCTATATTTCCTCTCCCTCCCCTAAGAACCTCCAGTGGCCACTGTATTTTTAATTTTATATTCCTGATATGTAGTGCAGGACCTTGAACACAATATTCATTCAATAAATATAGCTAGGTTAACTGATTTCATGTTCAAAAACAAATAACTAAGTAATGTTATTTCTCTAAGAGATATACAGTACTTTAAAATATGGCCTAAAATTTTTTTTATAAATGAATGAAGCTGCATGTGAAAATTAAGTAGCATATAAAATATAATCTCAAAAAATGAATGATAAGCTTTTCATATATTCATTTATATATATATATATAAATAACCATTTATTTTTTAAACATAGTTTCTGGACTAGAGTGGTTTTTGTTTTAAATTTTGCTACAATGTATAGACAAACATCTTTAAAAAAAATTCAAACAAAAGCACATCCCTCTTACAAAGACTTTAGTTCTCTTTTACTTAATGAATAATATTCAAGTAAGGTTTACTGACACTTAAGGTCTTTGAAAAATTGACTTAAACTTATCTTTAATTACTATATCTTTTATTTCATTGAGTTCATATATGAAATAATCTCTCCCCTAATTTAGTTACTTGCTTTTTCATTTTTTCCTTTATTAGAGAAATTGTGAGTTTACAGAAAATCTGTGCACAAAATACAGTTTTCCTATACACCTCTGCCACCAACAACTTGCACTGGTGTGGAACATTCATTACAATTGATGATAGCATATTTTATAATTGTACTAACAACTAGAGTCCATTGTTTAACATAGCATTCACTGTGTAGCATAGTTCATGGAATTTTAGAAAATTTATTCTGTTGCCATATATATAATCTAACATTTCCCCTTATAATCACATTCAGATATGTATTTCAGTAGTGTTAATTGTATTCACAACATATGCTACTATCAACACCATCCATTACCAAAGCTTTCCAACATTCCAAATATGGACCCTGCACACTTGAAGTTTTAACTTCCCATTCCCTATCCCCACCTCCTCCCCTGGTAACCTATATTCTAGATTCTGACTCTAATAGTTTGTTTATTCTAATTATTTCAAATCAGTGAGTTATTTGCTTTATTTTATTTTATTTTACTTTTTTGTTATGCCACCCTATAATGTGACCTCCATTTCTAGACTCAGGCAATTCTTTAGGCCTGGATTTTAAATCCACAGCTTTTTAAGAGCAAGGTGTCATGTCACCCTAGAACTATGAACCTATCATTCCATAGGTTCCTCAACCTCCTCTGCATTCTCATAAGGCATTGCAGGCACAAACATGATCATGTACACTCTGATGTATTTCATCATCACGTCTACCTAACCTACTAATCCATTCGGTAGACTTTGCTAATGCACCGTATTGCTCTGGTATCTGTAGTTCCCACAATTTCTACAAAATGCCATTACCTTTACATTGAAAACATTGATATTTATGGAAATATGGGAAAAATATCAATCTTTGTGTATTCTAGTTTTACAATAACTACGACCTTTTGTTTTGTCCTCAAGGTGGATGGAAAATCTATGGCCAAGAGACCATGTTTGTGGGATAACCAAAGATAACACACACTGGTATTCTCTAATTGGGCCTTTTCTCTTCACTGATTTCCAAAGTTTGATTTCGCAGCCCTGAGTCTTAATTGTCATGGATTTGACATAAAATCCCCAAGGTTAATACATCATATGACTTCATCTTTCGGGAGTGAATGATCAAAGTGAGAGTAATGCAGTGGACCACCGAGAGTGCCCTCCCTGGATTGATTCTGATAGATTTCTCAAACAAGCCTCGGTTGGAGCTGGTTCTCTTTGGAGTAATCCTTTTCTTTAACCTCATGACCCTTCTAGGCAACACTACTATCATCTTAGTGTCTGTATTGGACTCTAAACTCCACACTTCTATGTACTTTTTCCTTTCTCATCTCTCTTTCCTGGACCTCTGCTTCACCAGCAGTATCATTCCCCAGCTTCTAGTCAACCTGTGTGGTTCAGATAAATCCATCACATATAGAGGCTGCATGATTCAACTGTATGTCACCCTTGCACTGGGCTCCACTGAGTATCCTCCTGGCTGTGATGGCCTATGATCACTATGTTGCTGTTTGCCATCCTCTACATTATGCTTTTGTCATACATCCTTGGCTCTGCCATATCTTGGTCTATATGGCATGGCTCAGTGGGTTTGCCACCACATTTATTCAGTCCACACTCATGCTTCAGCTGCCCTTTTGTGGTCATTGCTAAGTGGATCATTTCTTCTGTGAGGTCACTGTGCTCATCAAGTTGTCATGTGTGGACACCACATTCAACCAGGCTGAGCTCTTTGTGTTTAGTGTATTATTCCTGGTGGTGCCTTTGTCACTCATCCTAACCTCCTATGGGTACATTGCTCAAGCAGTTTTGAAGATCAAGTCATCCATTGGAAGATATAAAGCATGTGGGACCTGCTTTTCCCACCTGATGGTGGTCATCATCTTCTATGGAACCATCAACTTCATGTATCTGCAGCTGGCCAGGAATAGTTCCAAGGACCAGGGAAAGTTTGTTTCCCTCTTCTTCACTGTAGTGATCCCCATACTTAACCCACTCATCTATACCTTGAGGAACAAGGAAGTAAAGGCAGCATTGAAAAAAATTCTTGAGAAACTCTATGATTGAGTGGAACATGATAATCAAGAAACATATAGGAGAGACGTACTAAGGGTGGATCATTTAATGAATGGTGACTTAGTGAATAAATTGGTTGGGTTCATGACCCTGTCAATGGGATTCAGTAGAAGAGATTAAATTAGAACTTGAATTTCAGAGTCAGAACAATCTGAGTTTGAGTGCCCATTTCACCACAGAAGAGCTATGGGACTTGGCCCATTTGCACAACAACCATTACATTATTTCTAAACTGGGCTGTATATTAGTAGCTGAAATGGAAAAGACTCAATTAAAACACATCACTGTTCTAAGGATTTTACTGATTTTAAAGCTTGTTTTTATAAAGTTTATTCTACTTAATAGTCATAGCCATACATTAGATGGCTTATAAACTTATTATTGAATTATAAAAGTATTACAATTTTTCTTTTGTAAAGATCAAAGTATTTTGGCCAGTTGCTCAGAACAGAAAGAGAAAACCTTAAACTTTAGTGACATTGTTCTATCAAATATAACTCTGGATTTTTGAACCCCTTAGGTCCCCATTGGATACCCCGTTGCACTCTGAGTTCACCTCTAGTGCTGCACCCCACCCCGAGTCCTGTATTATAAGTTTCTGATTTTTTTTGCATTTCTCAACTCACTAGGTTTTTGAGAACAGCAAGTACCTTATGATTTAATCACAGTTTAAAATAAAATCTTTACATATGACTTTACAGTGACTCCCAGCTTTCTCTTTAAGCCCAGACTTTTCTCTTCAAAATTTCATGTTAAATTATGTATTTCTTCATAAATCCATAAAATTGTTGAAGTATATTATTCACACACGAACAATCATGAACAATAAGTGAATAGTAAAAGTTGTGAACTTAGAAAACAAACATGCATCCCATGCAGAGCTTCCATACATCACCCCACCACCAATACCTTGTATTGTTGTGAAACATTTGCAACAAATTATGAAAGAGCACCATCAGCATATTACTACTAACTATAATAAATATCTTATATTTGGTGTATTTTTCCCCAAACTCACCATATAATTATTTTTTGTTCATAAACCATAGAGTTTATTAAAGTGTACAAACAGTGGTATTTGGTGTAATCACAGAGTTGGGCATTCATCAATTTAATCAATATTAGATCATTTTCATTACTCAAAAAAAGAAAAAAAATCAACAAAAAAACATTATAATATCCATATGTCAGAGCTACTAATTATAAATTCTATGATGTTCTTTTACCATTTTCATTCATTTCCAAACATTTCCAAACACATTTTTATCAAATCTGTGAAGATTAATCTTCAGCTTTCTATTCTGTAGCAAGGTTCCATTCTCTGGTGACATATTCTAGTATTAACTCCATGATTTTGCTCATTTTATTTAGTTCATAGTAGCAAAATCATACGATATTTGTCCTTTTGTGCCTGGCTTGCTTCACTCAACATAATGTCCTATAGGTTCATGCATGTTGTCGTATGCTTCATGACTTCATTACTTCTTACTGCTGAATAATATTCCATGTGATGGAATCCTTGGTTAATTTCATCTTTTGGCAATTGTGAATAATGTCACTATGAACATTGTTGTGCAGATGTCTGTCCATGTCACTGGTTTAAGTTCTTCTGGGTTATATACCTACTGGTGTTATTGCTGGGTCACATGGTAGACCTATGTCTAACTTCCTTAGAGGGGATTTTACATTTCCATCAACAGTGAATAAGCTTTTCTGTCTCTCCATATCCTCTCCAAAACCTTCAGTTTTCTGTTTTGTTAATAATGGCCATTCTAGTAGGTATGAAATGAAATATCATTGTAGCTTTGATTTGCATTTCCCTAATAACCAATGGTGTTGAACATTTTTTCATGTGTTTTTTCACCATTTGTATTCCTTTTTTAAGAAAATGTCTATTCAAGTTTTTTGCCCATTTTTTAGTCAGGTCATTTGTGTTTTTTTTGTTGAGTTGTAGGATCTCTTTACATATAATGGATATTAGACCCTTCTCAGATGTGCAATTTCCAAATATTTTCTCCCATTGGGTAGGCTGCCTTTTTACCTTTTTCACAAAGTCCTTTTTGGTGGAGAAGTGTTTAATTTTGAGGAGATCCCATTTATCTATATTTTCCTTTGTTGTTTATGCTTTGGGTGTAAGGTTTAAGAGACATCCACTTACTACAAGGACTTGTAGGAGTTTCCCTGCATTATTTTCTAGGAGTTTTATGGTCATGGTCATGGATTTTATGTTTAGGTCTTTCATCCATTTTGAGTTGATTCTTGTATAGGGGGTGATAGAGGATTCATTTTTCATTCTTTTGGTTATGAATATCCAGTTCTCTGAGCACCATTTGTTGAAGCATCTGTTCTGGCCCAGAAAAGTGGATTGGTAGGCTTATCAAATATTTGACATTAAAGGTGAGGGTCTATTTCTGTACTCTCAATTTCATTCCATTGATTAATGTATCTATCTTTATGCCAATACCCTGCCGTTTTGACCATTGTAGCTATATAATGCACTTATAGATCAGGAGGCGTGTGTCTTCTGACTTTGCTCTTCTTTTTTAGGATGTTTTTGGCTATTCTCGACTCCTTTCCCTTCCAAATAAATTTGGTAATTGACTTTTCTATATCTGGAAAGTAGGCTGTTGGAATTTTGATTGGTATTGCACTGAATCTATAAATGCATTTAGGTAGAATTGACATCTTCACGATGTTTAGTCTTCCAATGCATGAACAATTTATGTCCTTCAATTGGTTTAGATCTTCTTTAATTTCTTTTAGCAGTGTTTTGTAGTTTCCTGAATAAAGATCCTTTACACTCTTGATTAAATTAATTTCTAGATATTTGAAACATTTTGTTGCTATTGTAAATAGAAATTTTTCTTGATTTCCTCCTCAACTTGCCCATTACTAGTGTTTAGAAACACCATGTTTTTTTGCTTATTGATCTTGTATCATGCCACTTTGCTGAACTTATTTATTAGCTCTAATAGCTTTGTTGTAGATATTTCAGAATTTTCTAAGTATAAGATAATGTCATCAGGGAATAGTGAGAATTTTACTTCCCCTTTTCCAGTTTGGGTGATATTTATTAATTTTTTTCTTGCCTAATTGCACTAGCTGGAAATTCTATCACAATGTTGAATAACAGTAGTGAGAATGGTCATCCTTGTCTTTTCCTGATCTTAGAGAGAAAGTTTTCACCCTCTCCCCATTGAGTATAATGTTGACCATGGTATGTTCATAAATGTCCTTTATTATGCTAGGAACTTTCCTTTTATAACTATTTTTGAATTGTTTGTATCAAGAAAGGATGCTGGGTTTTGTCACATGATTTTCTGTGTCAATTGAGATGATGATGTTCTTTTTTCCCCTTCAATTTGTTAATTCGTTGTATTACATTAATTGATTTTCTTGACTTAAACCACCTTTGTATACCAGGAAGAAAACCCACTTGATAGTGGTGTATAATGCTTTTAATATATTCTTGGATTCTTTTTGCAAGTATTTTGTTGAGAATTATTCCATCAATGCTCATTAGAGCAATTGATCTGAAATTTTCTTTTCTTGTAGTATCTTTATCTGGCTTTGGTATTAAAATGATGTTGGCTTCATAAAATATGTTTGGTAATTTTTCCTTCTTTTCAATATTTTGGTAAAGTTTCAAAAGGATTGGTATTCATTCTTCTCAAAATAGATGGTACAATTCACCTGTAATGCCATCTGGTCCTGGACTTTTCTTTGATGGTAGATTTTTG
The DNA here is from genome assembly GCA_029593785.1 of Cabassous unicinctus. NCBI lineage: Eukaryota > Metazoa > Chordata > Mammalia > Cingulata > Chlamyphoridae > Cabassous > Cabassous unicinctus. Next base: position 14,382 of record JAQZBX010042581.1, read on the forward strand.
ATGACTTTTGATTCAGTCTCTTTATTTGTGATTGTTTGTTGTGCATTTCTAGGAATTTGTCCATTTCATCTGTGTTGTCTAAATTTTTGGCATACACTTTTTCATAATATCCATTTATAGTCCTTTTTTATTTCTGTGGGGTCAGTCATAATGCTGCCCTTTCGTTTTTGATTTTACTTATTTGCATCTACTTTTTTTCTTTATTCGTATAGATAAGGGTTTGTCAATTTTAATGATCTTCTCAAAGGACCAGCTTTTAGTTTTGCTGATTTTTTCCAATGGTTTGTTGTTGTTGTTCTCAATTTCATTTATTTGTGCTCTAATCTGTGTTACTTTTTACCTTTCTGTTTGCTTTGAGATTTTTATAGTTTTTCCAGAAAGTTAGGTCTCTGATTTTAGCTCTTTCTTCTTTAATGTAGGCCTTTAGGATTATAAATTTCCCTCTCAGCACTGCCTGGGCTGTATGCCATAGTTTTGATAAATTGTGTTCTTATTTTCATTCATCTCAATATATCTACTAATTTCTCTTGCATTTATTGGACCCACTGGTTATTTAGGAGTATGTTGATTCGCCAACATATATTTGCACATTTCCCCCCTTTCCCACCTATTATTGATTTCCATCTTTATTCCACTATGATCATTGAAAGTGCTTTGTATAATTTCAATCTTCTTAAATTTATTCAGAGCTGTTTTGTGCCAAACATGTTCTACCCTGGAGAAAGATCCATGAGCACTTGAGAAGAATATATTACCTACTCTTTTGGGGTGCAATGTTCTGTATATCTGTCTAGTCCAGTTTATTTATCACATCATTCAATTTCCCTGTTTCTTTGTTGATCTTCTCTCTAGTTGTTCTATTGATTTGAGTGGCATGTTGTAGTCTCCAAGTATTATTGTAGAGATGTCTATTTCTCCTTTCAGTTTTGACAGCGTTTGCCTCATGCATTTTGGGGGACTCTGGTAGGGTGCATAGATATTTATGACTGTCACTCCTTCTTGGTGGATTTTCCCTTTGATCAATATATAATGGGCTTTTGCATATCTTATCACTTTTTTTCCATTTAAAATCTGTTTTGTCTGACACCAGTATAGCTACCCCTGCTCTCTTTTGGTTACTGTTTGTGTGAGGTATCTTTTTCCAACTTTTCACTTTTAGTCTGTTTTTATTCTTGGTCTAAGGCGAGTCTCCACCAGACAGCATATGGATGGCTCATGATTTCTTACACATTCTGTCAGCCTATTTCTTTTGATTGGAGATTTTAATTGATTAACATTCAATGTTATTACTGTAAAGGCATTACTTTTACAATTTTATCCTTTGGCTTTCAAATGTCTTATCTTAGTTTTGTCTGTCTTTTTACCCTTTGGTTGCCCTTTCTGATAGTCTTCATTTCTACACTCTCCTCCAAGCCTCTAGTGTTTCCTGTAGAGCTGGGTTTTTGCTTGCAAATCTCTTAGTTTCTGTTTGTGAATATTTTAAACTCACCTTCATATGTGAAGGAGTGTTTTGACAGATAAAGAATTCCTGACTGACAGTTTTTCTCTTTAAGGTTCTTAATTATATAATACCACTGCTTTCTCACCTCCATTTCTGAAGAGAAAATCCATATTAATTCCTATTGGACATCCCTTGTTTGTGATGTTTCACTTATCCCTTGCTGCTTTTGGAATTTTCTGTTTATCTTTGGCATTTGACATTCTGAATATTATGAGTCTTGGTGTACATCTATTTGGGTTTATTCTAATTGGAGTACACTGTGCTTCATGGACACATATATTCATGTCTTTCATGAGAGTTGGGAAATTTTCAGCCATTATTTCCTCAAATACTCTTTCTGCCTCTTTTCTCTTCTCTTCTTCTGGAACTCCCATAACGTGTGTGTTGGTGCACTTCATGTTATCATTTAACTCCCTGAGCCCCTCCTAAAGTTTCTCCAGTCTTTTCTCTTCTGTTTTTTTTTTTTCTTTCTTCAATTTATGCTGGTCTGTCCTCTACATACTTGATTCTATCTCCATGATTTCAAATCTGCTGGTTTATGCCTCTCTTATATATTTAATCTTACTTATTTTGTCTTTCTGTCTCATAAGCTTTGCTATTTTCCTATCCAAGGTTTCAAATTTTGCATCCAGTGTCTTCATAATGTCATTTATTTCTTTAACCATGCTATTCTTCAACTCCATGACTTGATTTAGAATATTTGTCTGAACTTCATTGATTAGTTCTTTCAAGTCCTATGTCTCATCTGGAGTTTTGTACCTTTGCCTGAGTCATATCTTCCTTTTTCTTAGTATAGCTTTTAAATTTTGGCTAATGTCTAAGGCATTTGATTAGGATGCTGAGTTTACTCTGATGTTCAGTTTCTCTCTATTGCCAAGGGATTAACTGTTATGTAGCTGTGTGCTACCACTGTTCTTTGATTCTTGGTTCAACTTCTAGATATTTAGGACTGCACCTGTTTGCTCAACCCAAGAATAAGGACCCAGTAATGGGGTTCAGGCCAGTTCCCAAGGGCCTTGGATGAATAGGCAGTAAAGGCACCTGATTGCTTCTTTTAAATTTTTAGTCAATTTTTCCCTCCTTTTCATGCACTTTTCTGATCTGCCAGCTGATGGTGCTCTTTGGCAGCCCTCTTAGCTTAGACCCCAGATGATAGTGGGAAATGCATTCACTGAACCCCACCAGGACTAGCCTTGCAAAAGCAATGTCTTCAGGGCAGGCCAAGCCTTACAAATGAAGATTATCAGAAGTTATTCTTCCTTGGTTGTCCTCCCTCTCCCTCTTTCTGCCTCCTCAGTAATCAGCCCAGGGCAGTAGAGCCGGTGTTTGAGAAGGCAAATTACCTTTAGCGACCTGCTAACTCTAGGGGCAAACAATTTCATTGTCCCACAGGGCCTAGAAGTGTGTGACCCCTGTGACAAAGCACATCGAGTTTACTGGCCAAAATCTAAATTTCCTGTAAACTCTGTCCCCTTGTCTCCTTTTACTTTGGGAAGAGGAGCTGCAACCCGCTCAATCTACATCTGCTGCAGTCCATGGCCACTGAAGTGTGCTGTTGCTCTGAGGGTGAGGTGATGGGTACTAGCAGCTGCTGTGGCAGCTTTACTCACAGGACTTTTCCAGCCAGCCAAGACTCCTTTCCTTTGCCCCTTTCTCTTCTGTGTCTCACCTTCCCCTGTTGTTCTGAGGCCCAAAGCAGCCCTCCAGAGAGTCTCTCCTGTCCTTTAGATATTTTCCTGGGAGAGAGGTGATCTCTCTCTCTCTCTAATCTTCCATCTCTACTTGGGTGTTTAAGGCACTCTCAAAATTAGCACATACAAACTAAAATCATGGTGGGAAGCAGATGTGGCTCAACCACTTGGACACCTGCCTACCACATGGGAGGTCCTGAGTTTGGGTCCCCATGACTCCTAAAAGAAGAAAAGTAGATGTTGCTGCAACAGAGCTAGATGCCACCACAACAGAGCTAAACACTGCCTCCTGCTGCAACAGAGCTAGATGCTGCTGCAACAGAGCTAGACTCTACTCCCACCACAACAAGCAGAGGCCACAAGCCAGCAGACACTGCAGCTCATGGGGAGTGTATGTGGCTCAGTCTGTTCGACACTTGCCTCTCAAGTGGGGTGCTCCAGGTTTGGTTCCCAGTGCGGCCTGGAGAAGGTGAGCAAACAATTAGCAGACAGAGAGCAAACCATCTGGGGGAAGGGCGGGGGGATAAAGAAAAATAAAGGAAATAAAAAAATAAATCTTTCAAAAAACAACTAAAATCTCAAGCTCTTTAAGTTTCTGTTTACTCTTCACTGAACCTGATATTAGAATAGGGAACACATTCCATCTGTCACCTGTGACAGCATGTTTAACCTCTTTTTCCCTCTTACTAGTTGTATGTACCCTATCCACAATACTGTAAATTTTATCTTTTAATTATGTCTCTAATATATCTACTTATTTATAGTTTGTTTCAACTACCTTCCATGTGGATTACTAGACAGGGATAATTAACTAAATAGTTAATCAAGCATACCCTATCCTTTCACACATTGCCAGGTGCACATAAGTTTTAAAGCCTCATGGAACTTGGCTTGTCTTATTTCCTTCTTTAAAAAATGTGTTCATTTTTTTATTTTTTATTTTGTCACTGCCCCGATTAGTGTTTTTTTTTTTACTTTATTTTGTACATTTAATAATTGAAAATATAAATAATTAAAAACTAAAAAGTAAACACAGATGAATAAATATATACATTTCTCAATTAAATGCAATGGATACATATAATTTTTTTTTTATTCAAACAATGTTACACAATATATTTGGTTCATAGTAACACATTCATACAGTATTTGTCCTTTTGTGTCTGACTTGCTTCGCTCAACATAATGTCCTCCAGGATCATCAATGTTGTCATATGCTTTATGACTTCATTTCTTCTTACAGCTGCATAATATTCCATTGTGTGAATAGACCACAGTCTGTTTATCCATTCATCTGTTGATGGACACCTGGGTTGTTTCCAAGTTTTGGCAATGGTGAATAATGTTGCTATGAATATCGGTGTGCAGATGTCTATTCATGTCACTATACCAGTGGTGGTATTGTAGGGTCATGTGGCAAGTCTATATTCAACTTCTTTAGGAACTGCCCAGCAGTCCTCCATAGTGACTGTGCCATTCTGCATTCCCACCAAGAGTGAAGAAGTGTTCCTATTTCTCCACATCCTCTCCAACACTTGTAATTCCCTGTCTTTTTAATAGTGGTCATTCTGATAGTTGTGAAATGATATCCCATTGTAGTTTTGATTTGCATTTCCATAATCATGAGTGATGTTGAGCATTTCTTCATGTGTTTTTTGGCCATTTGTATTTCTTCTTTGGAGAAATGTCTATTCAATTCTTTTGGCTATTTTTTTTATTGGGTCATTTGTTTTTTTATTGTTGAGTTGTAACATCTCTTTATATATCCTGGATATTAAACCCTTATCAGATATGTGATTTCCAAATACTTTTTCCCCATTGAGTTGACTGCCTTTTCACCCTTCTGACAAGGTCCTGTGAGGTGCAAAAGTGTTTAATTTTGAGGAGGACCCATTCTAGTAGTTTTATGGTCCTGGGTTTTATATTTAGATCTTTGATCCATTTTGAGTTGATTCTTGCATAGGGAGTGAGATAGGGGTCCTCTTTCATTCTTTTGATTATATATACCCAGCACTAATTGTTGAAGAGACTGTTTTGTCCTGTTAACTTTAACTTGGTAGGTTTGTCAAAAACCAGTTGACTGTATAGGTGAGGGTTTAATTCTGGTTTATCAATTCTGATCTACTGATCAATGTGTCTTTCTGTTCACTTTGTTTTCTCTTCAGATTGCACAAATCTTTCACCTGTTCATTTATTTTTGAGGCATTGATGACACATATGTGAACAAATGGTACCCATGCCTTAATAGAGTTACATGCTAATGATCCAGCTGAGTTTACTGATAGATTTTCACTGTAAGATTATATCTGTTATGTAAAAAATAGAAGTCAACTATAAGGGAAAATTCTTTCATTTCAACAAATTGTTAGATATCTACCTTAGTCTAAAAATTGTTATGGGTTGTTTTTTGTAGTTGGGATTTTGGGTACTGAATTGATATTGTTGTAAAGTAAGTTCATGTAAAAAGTGAAATCTCAGGAAGAAAATGTGGCTTAACTAGTTGGGTGCCTGCCTACCACATGGGAGTTCCTGGGTTCGGGTCTTGGTGCCTCCTAAAGAAGATGAGCAGATGTCATACCTGCCGCAATGAACTAGATGCTGCACCCACTGCATGAGCTAGATGCCGCACACAACACAACTAGCTAGATGCTGCACTGCCCCAATGAGCAGATGTCTAAATGAGCAAATGCCACAAACCAGCAGATGCCGCAGCCTGTGAGAAGCACATATGGCTAAGGTTGTTGAGCACTCCCGTATGGGAGGTCCTGTGTTTGCTTCCCAGTGCTTCCTGGAGAAGGCAAGTAAACAAGAAGCAATTAGATGAGAGAATCATCTGGGAAAGGGGGAAAAAAGAAACATAATGATAAAGTAAATAAATACTTCTTTTTTAAAAAAGTGAAGCCTCATCTTAAATGAGGAAATAATTATGTTACTATTTGCTAATGACAAGTATATTAATATATGTGAAAAAAATGTATAGGTGAGTTTTAAAGGGGCTGACAGTTTGTAAGGAGCCAAATATTCTTCAGGTGGTAAATTAGTCAGCCAAAGGATTGCTGATGCAAAGTATCAGAAATCTGTTGGCTTTTATACAGGGTATTTATTTGCCATTAAAGCTTACAGTTACAAAGCCCTAAAAAGTACAACTCAAGGTACTGTAAGAGGTACTTCCTCCCCAAAGTCTGTTGGCACGTGCTGAAGTAGTATGGTGGGTGTTGCCTGTGAGAGTTCAGGCTTCCTCTTCCTCTTAAAGCTTTGTGAGCCCAGCATCTTCTGATCTTAGCTGTAGGCTGGAGGGCTCATTTCTTTCTGGGCCTTGGCTGCTCAGGGTTCTGATGTCTTCAGCTGCAAACTATCAGGCAAATGATTTATCTTTCTCCAGGGCATCTGCTGTGTCTATGGAGCTATCTCTTTTCCTCTGTGTATGTTCTCTGTGTATCTGCTTCTGTGAGTCTCCTTGATTGACAGTGTCCATTTATATAGTCCACAAAGGGGGCAGAACTAAAACTGACTCACCATAATGACAGTGGTTTAATCAAAACCCTAATCTTAACATAATTTAATCAAAGGCATCCCAACTGAATCTAATAAAATCAAAGGGTATCAAACCCAGAGGAAAAGACCAGTTTACAAACATAATCAAATATCTCTTTTTGAAATTCATAAATATCAATCTGCCACAGGTGGTATGATCCATTTTAAGGCCGAGGGTAAATTTCCTTAAAAATTATTACAAGAGTCAGAGGATATATTTGCATGATAAAGCAGGACACGGTTAGAATGGAAAGCTATTCCTTGTACTGAGAAAGTCACAAAAGTCTCTGAATTCCCAGTAACTGAGAAATGGAAAAGCAAAAATATTTTTTTCCTTACAATGTAGATTTTGGAAATTATTGATAAGTATGAATGGATAATTAGAGAACCATGTGAGAGTGGAGATTCCCCATTTCAAATAACTCAATTTTTACAATTGAGGTACTTTAATATAAGAAAAGAGGAATAGGAATAGAATTATTCATTTAAAGTCAACTAAGAAATGTAAAATGGACATTTTAAAGTAATGAGAACAGCACACAGTACAAGAATGCCTGCCATTTGCTGTTCACTTAAAATTCAGTTGCTATCTAACTTGATACTCTGAATCAGTTACTCAAGGAATTTATGCTTGAGGCTATTTCTCTATAGACCACTCATTGATACTCCTTTTCTACTGCCTCATGCAGACATTATCATGGAGTAATCAGAATGAATTTAATTTGCAAGTTATTGCTAACGTGCCAGGTTAAGTTACTGACATCTTACTGTAAGACAGCAAGTTTCTTTTATTCTTTCCATGACCATATCCCATGATCCTCTATTACAGACATTTTAATGAGCTACATAATTCCC
>JAQZBX010042582.1:0-21968 GCA_029593785.1 Cabassous unicinctus
GGACGCCCAACTATTTGAGCCACATCCGTCCCCCCTGCTATATCTCTTAAGGTTGACCAAAGATACCTAGAGTTACAGTCTTTTTCCATACAGGATGGTCATATAATAAATCAGGCTTAGTTTATCACCAGCATTCTAAAATCCAAACCTAGGGAGAAAAACTAGGTCTGGGGACACATGCATGGTTTCTAACACAGCGAATGTTTAGCCTACCCTGATTATTACAAAATCAGGACAGCGAGAATATTCGCATCATCCGTCTATTTAATAAGGACTTTTTGAGTACAAAGTAGTGCCAGGCCATACTGTAGGTGCTGAGAATAAATCAGGGAATGAAACAGATGCAAATTGTGTTCTCGTGGAGCATATGTTATAATGAAAGGAGAGAGTAATGGAAATAAACAATGCATAAGCAAACAAGACAGTGTTTCTATAACGGGGATCACTGTATCTAATTTCAGTGGGTTGTTGTGGTGATTTTAGAAGATGGTCTGTGTTCAACACAGAGAGTTATTTAACAAATTGCTTCTGTTGTTATTTTAAAATTGCTCCCAGATTGTTTTAAACACCAAATGTGCACTTGGTGTGTGCTCAAGTATTCATTCTGCAAACATCTATGGCACCTCTGTGATCTGCTTGACTCTGTAGAGGCACCAGGGATACAAACAAATAGTGTAAGAACACATTGTCCTGGCCCTTGAGAGTTTCACGGTCTGATCTAGTGCATGATGGATGAGAGACTTTTGGGAGCACAGGGGCAGGAGTGACTTTTCAGTCTCGTGTTTCCGGGAATATAAATGGTCACCTCACTGATGGTACCTTTTATTTTATTTTTTTTTAACACAGAGCACCCCTACGATGGCTGGCGACTCTAGGAATGCCATGAACCAGGATATGGAGATTGGCGTGACTCCCAGGGACCCTAAGAAGATGCCCAAGCAGGCTCGCGATTGCGTCCCCATCGCCACTGACCGCACCCGTCTGCTGGCGGAAGGCAAGAAGCCACGGCAGCGCTACATGGAGAAGAGCGGCAAGTGCAACGTCCACCACGGCAATGTCCAGGAGACCTACCGGTACCTGAGCGACCTTTTCACCACCCTGGTGGACCTCAAGTGGCGCTTCAACCTGCTCGTCTTCACCATGGTCTACACTACCACGTGGCTCTTCTTCGGTTTCATCTGGTGGCTCATGGCTTACATCCGGGGTGACCTGGACCACGTTGGCGACCAAGACTGGATCCCTTGCGTGGAAAATCTCAGCGGCTTTGTGTCTGCTTTCTTGTTCTCCATCGAGACTGAAACCACCATCGGGTATGGCTTCAGGGTCATCACTGAGAAGTGTCCAGAGGGGATCATACTCCTTCTGGTTCAGGCCATCCTCGGCTCCATAGTCAATGCCTTCATGGTGGGCTGCATGTTTGTCAAGATCAGCCAGCCAAAGAAGCGGGCAGAGACCCTCATGTTTTCCAACAACGCAGTCATCTCCATGCGGGATGAGAAGCTCTGCCTCATGTTCCGGGTGGGAGACCTCCGCAACTCCCACATCGTGGAGGCCTCGATTCGCGCCAAGCTCATCAAGTCCCGGCAGACCAAGGAGGGGGAGTTCATCCCCCTGAACCAGACTGACATCAATGTGGGCTTTGACACGGGGGATGACCGTCTCTTCCTGGTGTCGCCACTCATCATCTCCCATGAGATCAATGAGAAAAGCCCCTTCTGGGAGATGTCTCGGGCTCAGCTGGAGCAGGAGGAGTTTGAAGTCGTAGTCATTCTAGAAGGGATGGTGGAAGCGACAGGTAAGATGCCTTGTCCTCCTTGTCTACAGAACCCCTTACACACCAAGGAGCTTAGGCCACCCAGATTCCAGAAGGTGGAAGTCTGGGCCCAAGAATCTTGAAGACCCACAATCAGCTAGTCCCATTCCTCAATCAAGATCTGGGGGTATTAGTTACTCCAGGTAACTCGAGGTAGTAATAAAAATTACCAATTTCCAGGCACTCTTCCAACCCTTAAACATATATTATCCCACTTAATGCCCTACCACACCCCTATGAGAAAGTTATCATTGAGTTACAGAGGAAGAAAAAGAGACACACACTGGTAAAATCATTTGCCCAAGAGCAAGAACTAGTACATGTTAGAGCCAGGCTGCAAGTTGGGACAGGGGACTCCAAAGTTGGCATTTGATGGCCCTGTCCTGGAACAGGTGTTCTACCCACCTGTAATCAAATCACTTTGGGACACACGGGGCCTGGCCAAGGTGAGCTGATTTCTTTACAGAAGGACTTCACAGTGTCCTTTACATACTATGACTCTGCAGGAGGAGATGATAAAGTGCAGCATTTCCCAAACTCAAGGGGACTTAGAATCATCCCAGTGGCTCTGAGGGTTTGGCTGTCCTGTGCATGGTACTGAGCCTGGGCTGGGTAATCCAGGGCTCCTGTATCCTACCTGTGTGCGTCTGAGCAAGATGCTTAACCTGTCGGGAAAGCAAGGATAATAAATCCCCAGGTCGGTGGGAGGATTCAAGCCTTAAATGGTGGCACATGTGTAAAGCAGTGTGTCTGGCACCTGAAGGGGCTGCTCTCCTTCCCAGATGCATTGAAAGTGGGCAGGGACTTGCAAGCTGCCAGGACACAAGGTAGAATCTCTGGCCACACTCCAAGAAGTAGGGCAGGAAGAGGTACAGGAAGAGCCCGAGGAGGCTTGACCAAAGGCTCTGGCAGAGGTCCTGTCCTGTTGTCTTTCCTGAGGTCCCTGGGGGCCCTCAGACATCTGGCTGGTCCAGCTGGTCAGCACCCAGCTTGGGCCTCCAAACCTGGGCTGGAGGCTGCAGTGGGCTGGCTCTGTGAGCATTGGGTCATGCCGAGAGCTGCCTGCAAGTATAGTCTGTGTGGGGACTCTAGGGTGGCTCAAATCCTGGAGCTCAGTGGGTGGGAAGCAGTCTTTGCCTTGGTCCAGTTTGTATGAGACCCTGCCCAGAGAAAGTCCAAACACGGAGGCGGAGAAGGATGCTCTCTCAGCTCCCAAAGAGCAAATGCTAGTATTTTCCTTGGCCAGAATATGAAATATCAGAAAGCTATTTTCCTGTGATCCTAAGCTCAGAGGCTTCCTCATCCATAAACAGAGCTGCCCTCCTCTCTGGAGGGAAAGCAACACCTAAATATAGCACAGGATGGGGCAGGGGCTGAGTGGACAGGGACTGGAGGCACTGGAGCATCTTCAAATCTGGGAGCCAAGCTGTGTGTGTGTCTGTTCCCCCTCCTCAGGGTGTGTGTGTGTGCATGCATGTGTGTGCGTGTGTATGTGTGTGCATGTGGAGGCTTCTGCCCATATGTGTCCCTCTGGAACACCTCCAGTTTGTTCTCAGTGTCTGTCAGCCCTTTGTGCTCACTCACTCTGATTTTATCTTTGTTAAAGCCTTTTTCCTGCCTCTACACCTTCCCGCCCATCAGGTCTATTCACTCTTCTAGATCTGTTTGCTGTGTTCAGGAACCTGTGTCCCTGGCTCCAACTGTTTCAGAATTACTTACTCCAGTCTCTTAGAACTTATTCCAGAATCTCTTACATTGTTGATTTCTAATTTTTTGCCTACACAACACATTGACCTACTCCAGAGCAGGAATCATATCCAACTCAGCTTTATGTCTCCATCATGCTTAGCACAAAGTAGATGTTTGGTAAATGTTTGATGAATGATTGGATGACTGTATGGATGTCTGGGTGGATGGATGATAGAAGGAAGGGAGGGAGGGAGGGAGGGAGGGAGGGAGGATTGCATGGATTATTGGATGAATGAATAGTTGGACAATTGGATGGATGGTCAGATGGACAGGTGGATGGATGGATGGATGGATAGTTGGATGGTTGGGTGGATGGGTGATTAGATGAATGATTAGGTGGATGGATGGATGGATGGATGGATGGATGGATGGATGGATGGATGGATTGACCATGTCTAATGCATGCAACCTCTGTTCTCCCAGGTATGACTTGCCAAGCACGGAGCTCCTACATGGATACAGAGGTACTCTGGGGCCACCGATTCACTCCAGTCCTCACCTTGGAAAAAGGCTTCTATGAGGTGGACTACAACACCTTCCATGACACCTATGAGACCAACACGCCCAGCTGCTGTGCCAAGGAACTGGCAGAAATGAAGCGGGAAGGCCGGCTCCTCCAGTACCTTCCCAGCCCCCCCTTGCAGGGCTGCTGTGCTGAAGGAGGGCTGGGTGCTGAGGCTGAGCAGGATGGAGAGGATGAGCCTGAGGGTCTGAGTGAGCCCCGGGAGATCAGGGGCTCAGTATGAGGGCTTGCACTCTCTCCTCGATCTTCCTCCACTGGTCTCTAACTCCTCAGAGCCCCAGGAGGGTAACTTAGCTGAAGTGCGCTGTTTGGGGAGGCCCAGGAGCAGTCAATCTCTGTGGGGAGGAACAGTGTATCCAGTCCTCCCATCTCCCAACTCATTGCTTCCCAAGCAGGGGCTGCCTGCCTGGGCCCACCTGGGCAGGGCTGCCTCTTCTCTCCCATCTTGTCAGCACTGGCTAAGAGCTCGACCAGGTTGAGTTTCCCCACAATGAAAGTCACAGGGAGACTCTGCCCTCTGCCAAGTGGTCCTGGTTCCCCCTTTCTTGGGCCTCACAAGCCAGCCGCAGCCCCCAGCCTAGGGGCTGGCCCCGAGGCCGTCACCACCCTCCCCCTCATGCCTATCACCCAAGATGTGCAGAGTAGATTCAGGGAGGAGCAACTCTGCCTGCCTGGGCGCCCCCAAACTGCAGCCCTGGGGTGGACAGACACCCCTCACAGGTTAAGATCTATCCAAGTCACGTGGGCAATACCTTTGAAATCCGAGACCAATGACCTTTTATTAAGAGGCCTGGGGTATAAGTCCAGTTGATGGTCTCTGCTACTGTCGGTGAAGTGGGTGCTTATTCCTCCGCTGTGTTTTGCGTGTCAGATGTAGCCTACTGGGTAACTGACCTCATTAGTATGACCCCCGGGCTGCAGATCACCTGTTGACCTCCCAGCAAAGGGAGGGCCCCCGCAGCTGGTTCTTTTCTACTTTTGGGTCCCCAGTTCTCAAAATACGTCTACCCTGCATCATAGCTTTCTGTGATGGCAGACCCAGGGAGAAAGCCAATGTCAGAGGACAAGATGAGCCCGTCAGTGTGGAAACAGAAAGGGCAGAGAGGAAAGAAAACCAGAGAGAAAGGAAAGCAACTGAACATTTCAAACGAGCATCGGCACAAATTGTCTCCCAGACAATTTTGGGTTCAGCCCAGCTTTGTTATCAAGGCGGATAATGAGGCACGAAGCAAAAGAGAGACGTGCCTGGAGAGGCAGCTTCGCTTTCAAGCCCAGGCTGGACCAGGTTCCCAGCCTGGAGTGAGAAGTCCCACAGCCCTCCCTCTTCAAGGCCAAGCCTTAAGGAGGGAAGGTTGGCTGGGGGGCTGGGGAGGGAATGGGAAGGGAAACGTGAGGGCGAATGAGAATCGGTGGGACAACCAGGGAGGGGGTGAACAATAGGGAGAAAAGAATAGAGAAGAGCTTGAAGAATGATGACTTTGCAGTTTTTCTCTTCCAGTCCGTTGGCACAGGAAGAGAACAGAGCCGTGGTAGGTGGTGGATTGCCAGGTCACTGAGCAAGTCTGTTGTGTGCTGAGCCCGACAGCCTTCTGGTTAGCTACCCTAGACTTGGAGAGGAGTTTTAAGGGTTCACAGCCCATGGAATTCTGTTGACTTCACCCACAGTTTCCCTAGCACTTAACCAGCCTCTGAAAATGGAAGCATCTTCTACCTTCCCCAGGCTTAAAGGAGAAAAGCCCCAGTGAGGTAGAGGGTTAGGGTAGAGGAAAGGGAACTGCTTTTGGATCTGGGGCCCAGCTCCCCTCAGGCTGGGTCATTTAGGTCCCAGAACGGGGGAAAAGAGGAGGAAGGCGGCCTGGGGGTGGGGGGAGCACTGCCTCTGCCGAGGCTGTCACACTCAGGGGAGGGTCTCCTGGGGCTTGGGTGCAGGGGCTGGGTCTCGAGGTGGGGTCAAGGAAGCTGCAGGGCACGGTGCTGAGTTGTGGTTCCAGGCATCCTTCTGGGTGGGCTCTAGCCCTCAAGGGAAAGGGAAACGGGCAGGCAGGCGGCACCCCTGTGGGGGAACCCAGAGAGTCCATCACTAAGACTGAATGCCTTGCGTGGGTCAAAGCGGAAGCTACCACTAGAACCCTAGGTGGGCACCGGCTTTCACCATGCCAGATCCATGCAGGCCTCACCCAGCAGGACTCTTTCCGTGTGTTCTTGCCCATATACAACCTACCCCATTAAGAACTGACCATGGGGAGGATGTGGCTCAAATGGTTGGGCTTCCTTCTGCCATATGGAGGGACCTGAATTCGATCCCTGGGACCTCCCGGTAAAATTAAAAACATATATATAGAAGGTGCATGTGCTGCCAGTCCCCGCGCATGGGTGTGCCAGACCCTGCCGAGCCATGCAGCAAGATGATGACGTAACAGGAGAAAGACACAGGGGAGAGCCAAGATGAGACGTGCCGAAATAAACAGGAACCGAGGTAGCGCAGGTGGCAGAACACCTCTCTCCCACATGGGAGGTCCCCAGGATCGAATCCTGGTAAAGACTAGAGGAGAAGGATGAGAAGAGAGGGCAGGAAACAGACACAGAGAATTGCCCAGTGAATGGACAGAAAAACAGCAAAATGGGGGGGAGGGGGAGGTTAAAATGGATAAAGCAAATAAATAAATAAATAGATAGGTAGATAGATAAACAGATAAATAAATCTTAAAAAATAAAGAACTGACCAGTGCCTGCAGGGGACAACCCTCAGGGAGGCAGCTAAGCAGGATGGGGGAGCCAGAGGCTGCCTCTGTTTGTGATTCTGAAACTTCTCTGACTGGCCTATGACCCCTCTCTAACTCTGCCAGTGGCCTCGTGAGCCAGGACAAATCCTGTGTCTCAGCCAAGTATAGAAGCTATAGCGGCCATGGAAGAGCAAGAGATTCCTACAATCCTACTCTCAAGCTCCCCCATCGGCTACTCAGATACTAATCCAAAGGGCATACAAGCTGCTGTCTCATAAAATTTCAATACAAGAAGACTGCCCTTGATACTCCAAGGAAAGCCTTCTTGGTGACCTACTGAGCCAATGAAAGTTTGGAAAGATCTTGAAATCGTTTTCTTCTAGCAGTTCTTGTGCAAACATGCACTTGTTACATGCAGAGTCGGCTGAGGACCAGGGTTTCAGTGCATCACTTTGTAAAACATTGCTCCTGCTAGAAATGACGTGTAGGTTACAGTCCGCAGTCACGTGGCTCAGAGGCCACCCCATCACTTCTGATGGATCACAGGGAGCCAAGCCAGGCTTCCGGGTAGGGCAGTAAACTCCCACAGACCTCAGCCTCTCCAAAATCCCAAAGTGTGATCTCACCAGTCAGACCAGGAAAGCTAATAGTTCTCCTCGCTCCATCAATCTCACACCTGACAGGTGCTGACACCGTTGCCCAAAGAATCCTGCTCCAAGGCAAGGGTAAAATGGCCTCCCCCCCGCCCCCCCCCCTGCCGTGTCCTGTGCCATCCGAGAGCCCACTGTGCATTGCCTTCTGCTGCTTTGGCATCCTGCTTGAGCAGTTGACCTTGACCAGCCAGGAAGTGCCCTTGTCTGTCTGGGGAGAGCCCTCCCTGCTCTTGCTCGGTAACAAGTGGGCATTGCCTTCGCGTGGCTTGTGCCATTTCCTGCCTGCCAGCACACCTCAGTCAGGTTTGAGGGGGAAAGCCCTGGAAACTTGCATCTCTGGTATTCACGTTGCCCAAATAACAAACAAACCAAAAAAACCCCACTGCCTTCTAGCGTCTGCCCTGAAAACATCTCTGCGCACGTCCCATTGACTGAGCATCAGCTGTGCCTGACAATGAGCCAGCATGTCCCTAGGCAATTGCAGTTAATTTTCAAAACTCTGCAGAGAAGCTCTTATTATCCCCTTGATGCCAATGAGACAGAGGCTGAGGTTCAGAGAGGTGAACGTGTTTGCCAGAGGCCTCAGAGAGTAAATAAAAGGCAAGGTCTGGGTTCCCAAATGTCTCCCAAATGAATGTGGGTGGGCCAGCATCCTGCCTCGCCCCCGGATTGAGGAGGCCCCATGTCAGCGTGTGGCCCCACGTCAGCGCGTGGGCTGTGGTTGCCAAGCGTGCGTCACCTTCCATCCTCCTGCAACGTCTCCTGTGGCGGGATAACTGGGAAACACCTTTTTCTGATTCCCAGAGAATTAATGAACTGTGAAAAAGAGATTCGACGGGGGTAGAATTGCTTTCAGGAAGAAGCCACTTAATCTGCTCTGCTTGGTTTTTGCGAACAACATCTTAAACTGCCGTGTCAAATCCCTCCCTGTGTAGGATTTGTCCATCTTCACATTAAAAAAGAACACCGTACAATAAAATGGACTTGGGCTTCCAGATGTTTTCCCCTACTTTAAACAGATGGCCACTGGTTTCCCATTCAAATTTACTGCTGGTTTAAACAAACTCACCCTTTTGTTTTCATTAGTCTAAAATGCAGCGTCAACATGTTGACGTTGCTGAGGTCAGAGTATGGGCAATGATGAGGAAGGGAAACCCAGATGAAGAGACAGGGATCGGGGCTCAGCTGCTGCAAGGTAAATGCAAGGAAACAATGACAATAAATGCACATAATATAAGTAGCGTGGACACCCCTATTAGATCATTCAGTTGCCCCAAAATTCTTGCATGTTAAATATCTGGAACCTGCACTGCCTAGGCAAGCTTAAGTAACTTTAAACCTGACCTTGGGGAGCACTGGACCAACAGGCTCTGTTCATGTCATCCATAAGCAAACTGACTGACAATACCATACAACAGGGAAGAGGCAGAGCAGGCTGTGATATTTGATATTTGCAAAGCGTTTCAGGATTCTTCTCCTTAAGACCAACGGTTTCTGTTGGAAACCTCATTGGCAGTTGAGGATTTAAGATAGGCTTCCCTTCTGTGCTACTCTTGGGAATCAAAGCTTTACAAAAGAGACTAACTCAAGGTCCCAAGTGACACTGTCCTGAAAGGACACAACAACACTTTGCCAGGGCTTTGTCTTAGCATGAAACACAATGGTTTAAGTGACAGAAGGCGGCGTCTCGGTGCACGTGGGAACATTTCCCAGGTCTGCTTCCAGCCCCACCCGCATTAGCCAGGGAGTTGCTTCTGAGCCAGATGCAAAGCAGTGCCTTGACCTGCGCCCAAAGCAGGGGCAGCACTTCTGCATTCGTCCTGGGCCAAAGTAGATGGCAAGACTGAAGATGAAATGGCCTTCAGGATGGTGACGTGAAAGAAAATGCCCAAGCAAAGGCCAGGAAGCTCTGGGAGGGGTTAGCCAGTGGCCGGTGGGGATGCCCCTTGCCTGGGACTGCCTTCTGTTCAGTGTCAGAATGGTGATAGCAGGTCATCAGGGAGAAGAAAAGGCGGGGGTGGGGGGCGGTTGTCACTAAATGGGCATATTTCCCAGTCAAGCCTGAATTGCAATTTGGGGAAGGAGAAACTAGCCATGTCTATCTAATGAAAAGGACAAGTCTGAATCTCACCCTTGGACCACCGACTCTACCCCATATGACCCCTTCTTTGCACCTATCAGAGGTCCAGCATCTATACTCACACCCCAGACCGTCTCTGTAGGTCCATTACATTCCATCAAGAAAGCGCGTCAACTTCTTTATGGCAAATAAATGTCTAAGAAGGAGTTGCTGAAATGTTGCCTACTTTTTCTCACAGGGGCTGTTTATTTGGACTTGGAGGCTGCGGTTACAATAACCTTGGCTCCCTCAGTTAAGGGGAAAGCCTTAAATCGCACGGGAAACATTGCTGAGAATTTAGGCACACGAGCACGTGCTTTGAGCTTCATTCCTCTACAGGTGCCCAAAGCATAAGGGGAGAGATCTCGAAAGGAGGGGGGTAAGACGAGTTGTCAGAAAGTGGTGGCTGTGTACTAGCGTTTAGGATCCCTCTGTAGCCACAGACTGATGCCACGGTCATATCCCGAATTGCCTCAGCAATAAAACATGATCTTGGGAGGCCTTGCAGGCCTGTGTGAGCTGGACCTTGGCAATCTAACCGCTTTCTTTCCTAACCGTGTAGTTGCCTGAAGATATCCGCGACCATGGCCCCTCATGGAGGACTGGTCAGGTGGATCTCACCCACGGAGACGGGAGGGGGCGGGGAAAAGGCGTGTTCTGAACCCAGCACTGAACCCAGCGGATGGAATCGCAGCTATTTTATCTCCCCTTGTCATTCCCCTTGAATCACTAGATTGGGAGAGGACTCTCCTTCTTCTTCAGACTAGAATCCTGCCCGGTACAGGCGTACCGCGCTTTATTGCGCTTCACTTCATTGCGCTTCGCAGATATTGCAGTTTTCACAAATTGAAGATTTGCGGCAACCCTGCACCGAGCAAGTCTATGGGCACCGTTTTTCCCACAGCGTGTGCTCACTTCGTGGCTCTGTGTCACGTGTTTGGGGTTTTTTTGTTTGTTTGTTTTTTGTTTTTAATGGAGGTACTGGGGATTGAAAACTGGACCTTGTACATGGGAAGCAGGCGCTCAACCACTGAGCTACACCCGCTCTACTGAATCATGTTTTAATTAAGGTATGTACTTTGTGGTTTTTTTTTTTTGTTTTTTTTTTTAAGGCTTAGTAGACTACAGTAGAGTGTAAACATAACTTTTATATGAACTGGGAAACCACAAAATTCGCATGACTAGCTTTATCATGATGTTCGCTTTATACCGAGGTCTGGGACTGAATTGCAATATCTCCGAGGTATGTCTGTACACACTCCCCAGGTTCCAGGGAGCTCACAGCCTTTTCATTGAGAAGGACAGGATCCTGTGGGGAAATGTTTGCTGTCACTTGGAATTCCAGGGCTCTGCATAGCATGAGAGCCTGGAAATTAGCCCAGTGCCATCCATCCTGACCACCCCCTTCAGGCTCGGTGGGGCTTGTTTAGGCATCCCAACAACCGCCTTGCTCTGTTAGAGATGAAAAACTGACAGTCGGAAAGTAGGGCCAACCCAAGAGGTCCCAAGGGTCTCTGACTCTTCACTGCATCCATTTTCCTACACATTCCATCACTTGGTATTTGTTGAGCATCTACTATATGCCAGAATCAAGAATCAGCACCATGAAGTCAATAGCCAGTAGGACCGATCTCTTCTCTACTCCCATGTGATTTACTGTCTGGTGGGGAGCTGGAGAGCCCGAGACAGGAAAGTAAACAAACAACAGAATGCCAGTTTGCGGTAGGGACTGTGGAAGGAAACAAAGAGAGCACTGAGGTCCAGGGCGGCAGCTGGGGAAGGACAGCAGGGCCTGCATCTCTGAGCTGAGACTTGAAGTAAGAGGAGAGATCGGCCCATCTGGCACAGTGGCTGGGGCGGCTCATTCTAGGCAAGGAACAGCATGTGTCCTGAGGTGGAAGAGGCAGGGTGCATGTGAAGAATTGAAAAAGGACCAGGGAGGCTGCAGCCCCACAGGGAGAGAGGAGGGGAAGAGTTGGGGTCAGGCCTGCCTGGGAGATCTGACCGTGAGTTTGAATTTCTTGCTAAGCATGCTGGAAAGAAGGTGGCAAGGGCTTTCCAGGGCTGGCCTTTCCATCCTCCCAGGGGCCACGGGTGATCCACCACACTGGGACATTCTCTGATCTGCTACATTAATCCTGCTGCCCTCGACCCTGGCCTTTAAGGTCCACAAGCCACAGATGATTCTGAACACTGCTTCATAGGATCAAATGAATATTTCCAAATTGCAAATGCAGGAGTATGGCTGAGTCGGTCTGAACAAATTCATTCTCAGCATTATCGCACATGCCTGGTCAGACTGTGCTAGGATCAAACCCCCAAACCACAACCAAGCCCACTTGCTCCAGTTCCGCGTGGGCCCGGGGAGCTGCACTTGGTTGTCAAACTTGCCTTGGATTTCTCAGGAACACGTCAGAGCACAGTCCTTGACCGAGCACTCCACGGTCATTTCAGGTGGGAGCAGTTTCTTTTCATTGCAACGTTTCCAGGCAGCGTCTGTGGATAACATCTCGAGAGCTGGGGTGGCTTTATGTGACACTCCTAGCAATCCAGCTCTCCCTGCCGTGGGAGGCACCTCCTCTTCCCACCCCCTTTCTCCTTCCTGATCTCTCTTCCCCACTGCATTTGTGGCTACGGGCTTCCTATAACTGCCCTCCTTCCCCCTACCTGCTGTAGCATAACCCCCCTTGGCTCACTGACTTCGCCTTCTAATGGCACCTCCAGGGGCTCAGCACCCAGCCAGGGTAAGCTGGTGATTCCTTACCACCTCCATGTGTGAAAACAAGGCTGTTTCTTAAACACAAAAACACAAAGCACTTCTCAGCGTGGAAGGATTTGGGAGATGGCTCTTTACAAACAGAATTAGGTTTTCCCAGAAGATTTCCCAGGTCATCGTTTTAGGGCAGACTCCAAGCTGGTCATCACTCACTCATTTATTCAGCCAACATTTAACAAGCACCTTCTGTATTCTGAGCATACTGCCAGGAGCTGGGGATAGAAAATCGAATAAACCAGGATCCCTGCCCTTCGGGAGCCCACGGCCGAGCTGGATGGAGGCTTCCAAGCTGATCATACACACCGTCTTTTAGACCACAAACCTTGGTCTGTTTTATAGACAGACAAATGCCTAAGGGAAAGAACCGGGTAAAAATACATGATACATTCATGAAGGATTATAAAATGAAAAGGACCTAAGTGCACGGTTTGTTGCCCATAAAACCAACGATTTCCCATCAAGAAAGGACTGATGACTCAAACACTAAAAACGTGCCATTCAAAGACAGAGCCAATCCAAGGCAAAACCTTCCTGCCCTCACACCCTGCCAATTCCAGAGCCTTGTCCTACTCTTCATTTTCATCTACGGATGACGGGTTTTGACCAGCCCACTTCCTCTTTTTTTTAAATCCATTTTTAATGCCCCCTCCACACCGTTTCTGCTGTTTTTGTATCTATTCACTGGGCAATTCTCTGTGTCCATTTCCTGCCCTCTCTTGTCATTCTTCTCCTCCTGTCTTCACTGGGATTCAATCCTGGGAACCTCCGATGTGGGAGAGAAGCGTTCTGCCACCTGAGCCACCTTAGTTCCTGGTTTTCCGGCGCATCTTGTCTTGGCTCTCCCTGTGTCACTTCCGTTTCGTCATCATCTTGTTGTGTGTGCCACACCCAGGCACGGGGCCTGACGGCCCGCGTGCCTTCTATATTTTTCTTTATTTTACCAGGAGGTCCCAGGGATCGAACCCAGGTCCCTCCATATGGGAGACGGAAACCCAACCATTTGAGCCACATCTGCCCCCGCCCCCACTTCCTCTTGAGAACCCTTAGCCATTTACTGTCTAATTGTGTTCAGAGAGATGCTTCCACCGAGTCCCAGCTGAAACACAGGTGTGGATTGGACCTACCTTACAACGGTGAGCGCGTCCCCAGGATTTCTTTCATGCCCCAGGTCAAAGAGGAATAACGGTCATTCATCCATGGACCAGATGGAGGACTCTGGCTGTCCCGAACCCGCAGTCCTTGCATGCCTTCTCTCGTCCTCTCTTATCCATATCCCTAAAGAGGGGTCAAGAGTGCAGTGTTCTCCACTGGAAACCCAGGGCCCGTGGGCGGAGTGTCTACAGACCCACGGAACACAGTGCTCACACACACACCCTCAGCACCGACCTGCCTCCCTGGAGCTTCGAGGCCAGGTGGTGAGGACATGTGCTGGGGCCTGGAGTTCCAGAAGTGAGCAGAAGACACCCAGTTCTTGTCTTTGAGGGGCTTATAGTCCAATGGGGGGAGGCAGGCATTAATCAAATAAACACACACATCATGCCAATCCCAGCAGTGAAATGTATAGGTGGCAAAGAGCAAATAAAAGCTCAGGACCGGGGATCCTGGCCAGGTCCAAGAGGTGACAGTTGAGCAGAGATGTGAAGCATGAGAAGGGTTTTGTCAAGGCGAGTGGGGTGAAGAAGGACTCTCCAGGTGCTGAGAATTGCTGGGAGAAAGACTCACGTTCGATGAGAGGGAGAATGATACATTTGGGAACCTGGGAAAAGAAGCTTTGGGGGCAATAATTAAGAGAATGGACTGGCTCCTGGGCTGAGGAAGGGTCAGGGAGGACACCTGGCTTTGTGGCTGGTGGAATCAAATGGTCAGCAGGGCCATTCATTGAGACCAGCTGCCCTGCATTTCAGTGGTGGTGAGGGGGCTACCGGGATTGATTTTAGACCTGTTACATTTGAGGTATTTTTGAGAATACTCAAAAGTGGTCATTTGACTATATCTGACTAGAGCTCAGAGGATGAGACAACCAGAGTTCCAAGTTTGGGAATTATCAGCTTAGAAGCAGAAATTGATATTGAGTCCATGGATGAGATCATCCTTGAAGAAGCATGGAAAGAGAAGCAGTTCGGGAACTGACCCTTGAGGAACTCCTACGTGTCATGATAGGTAGACAGGAGGATGGGTCTGTCCCTTGCCTTCAAGCACTGTGCGGGCCATGAACTTCAGGCCTGCGGTCCTGGGTTTCTCCTTCCCAGAGATCACACAGCCTTCTGTTTCTAGAGCCCCTGGATTCCCAGGAGATGCTGAGCAAAGAACACAGAAAAGTCATTAGGTAGAAACACACCAAGACCAAGCATCAAGAGTCAACACACGTGGATCTGTCCCCTAAGCTGAGTCCATCCTTCAACATTCCCGCTGCCACCCACCTGCTTGTCCCCAGCCATACCATGGTCCTGGGATGGGCCAAAGAAGACGACCCCATCCCTGCCTCTCGCTTTGACAGCCACTGCTCTTTCCTCTGAACACAGCCTATTTTTCTTTCTTTCTGCCACACAATCAGGACTCCTCTGACTTTCTCTCCTAATTAGTTCTTCTTACATTGAAGCTTTGCAATTTCTTTTTTATTTCCAATGCCCATTTAAATGCCTTACTTCATTTCCCAAGCATTCCTTTTAGCTACCTGTCATCTCGGTGGTTTCTATTGTGAAGTCTGACATGTAGCTAGCTTAAACGAGTGAATTTCCATATTCTCCTTACAGATTTGCATTTTCCTATCAACGGTCGAAAGACAATTGAATCCAACGCTGGTGGGTAGATAAGTGCATTGAATGAAACAACTGGCTGCTTTTGTAAACGTGTGTGATCTCAGGGAGGAAAACTTAAATTGAACCATGGGCAAAGAATTTGATTTTGAATAGTCAATTTAAAATTGGATTCCCGTATGTATGCACAGTCACTGCCCCTTCCCCTCCATCTCCTCTAATGTATATTTACTATGCCTAGACTAGCCTGTTCTGGAAGATAATCCAGAAGCAGCCTTGGCTGCAGTTTCAACGAAATGGCCCACCTTATTCACGAAAGGATGGTGCTTTGTGTCTCTTGCCTTTCATTTCCCGGCTGCCCCTTCCCTCATTACCCCACCCTTCTCAGGAAGTCTAGGACAGCTGTGCTTTTGAAGGTTCTGTAGCAAGATCCTTCAGCCGGACTTCATGGAAATGTGAGATAGATGGTGACGCTTTCACTCGTGCATTTATAACACAGCCACACAGACCCACGGGGTTCCTAGCAATCGTAGCTCACTTTTTTCTTACTGACCTTTGAGATGATTATAATAAGCATTTGCTCTACAATTAGAGTTATAAATAGAAAACCACGCAGGGAACATAATACCCTCTGCTCGCATTCATCTGTCACCATTACCCTCACACGCTGCCCAGGTGGAGAGCAGGAAGTGGCAGCTCAGGAAGCATTTGCAATCTGAACTTCAGGGGACCATGCCATCTCGGAAAGAGAAAAGATTCTTCGGTCAGACGGACCTGAATGTAGCCTCTGAGTCCCTTTCTCAGCTATAAAACAGCAAAAACGACCTTGTGGGAATGTGGTGGGATGAAATGGGAAGAGCCTCATTCCAGCGGACATCTCTGCACGTGTTAGCTCCTCTCCTGCCCCTTTTAATTGGGGACCGACCACGTGCAGAGAAGCAAACCTTCTGTCTTCATCCTCCTCTCCCATCCGCCCTCCCTTTAGCCACTTAATAAAGACTGCCCAGCCTCGTCGGCCCTCTGCTCCTCCCTCTTCCTCCTCCCGTGCTTCACCAGTCAGGGTTTTCCTCCGAATCGCTGGCCTTTGAAGACGCTCCGGGGCCTGGCTAGCCCGCCCGCTTCTCCTGCACCTGCCAGCCTGGTCTTCGCTGAGCGGCCTCTCCAGCCCTTCCCGAGAGGCTTCCTCCCACTTCTTGACAACTTTCCTTCATCCGCTCACTTACCTGCAGTGAGTTATTGAGTCCTTGCTGCAAACAGCCCTGTCCTGGTCCCTGTTCAGGTGTTAGAGACCCTAATCCAGCATAGTTCACACACACACACACACACACACAATGGACCCAAAGCAGCTGGGAAGGAGGGCCCAGCTCGGCTACCAAGCTTCAGCAGCCCCCGTTACTTCTCTACACACGAGGACAGAGGAGAGATCTTTCTAGAAGAGTAAATAACTCCCCGCCCCTTGGCTTATAAATGCTGTGGCGTGAAGAGCGGAGACAGTTCAGCTTTCACCTGGAGTGGGACCAGAGGGGACCTTTAGAATTGGAATTCTCTGCTTAACATAGTCTGTGCAGTGACGCGGTGATGAACACCCTCTTCAAACTGGAGGGAAACACCCAGAACATCGGTCACACTAGAAGGCTGGAATAAATTGATCGATATCACGAAGCCCCCCCATAGAGCCAGACCATGCCTCGGCTCCAGAAGCCATGCAGAGGAGGGAGGTGTTTTAGCCTCACTGCTCGTCAGGCTTTGCAGGAGAACAGCAGTCCCCGAAATCTGACTCACTCCCCCGGGAGAGCGGGCAATGACAGAGGGCATCGGAGGACAGGGTTTCCAGTTCTGTCTGGACAACCACCCCCTCGCCCACGTAAGGGCGCAGGGATAACCGACGCGAGAGGGTGGCCGCTGGAAACCTGCCTTTTCTGCCCCCAGCCTGGCACGTGCTGAGATTTAGATGTTGGATAAGAGAGGGTGGCAGGGACAGAGGTTGTTTCTTCCCCAAGAACATTTCATTTCTCCTCTGTCTCCTCCTCCATTTGTGTGTGTGTGTGTATGTGTGTGTGTGGTGTGTGTGCTTTCCAAGCACAGGCATTAGAACCATTCCTGAAGGATGGGCTGAACCCCCAGTTCCCCAGACAGGGATGCTTTATATATATATATAAATATATATATACATATAAGACTCGGAGTCTTATAGCTGGGGCTAGAGCAGGTGTGGACAGTGGTTCTTCTCCCTTCCTCTGCAGAGCTCACACAGATACTGGCATAAACCGCCACCTAAATCCCTCTCATCGTATTAAGGGACCAGAGGTACCAGACTTAGCAAAGAAAAATACAGGATGCCCAGTAAAATTTGAACTTCAAACAAACAACATATAATTTTTAAGTGTGTCCCATGACATTTGGGGCATAATTATACTAAGAAATTTTTCATTGTTTCTCTGATATTCAAAGTTAAAAGGGTGTCCTGTATTTGATCTGGCAACACTACCAGGACCCCCATCCATCACAGCCCTTCTGATACATGGGAGGAGCTGCTTCTGAGTTACCCAGTACTCTGAGGCTGTTTCTAGGATAGAGGAGTGAGCTGATAAACTAGCTAATACAGAAGAGTGCTAGTCACCCCATTGGGGTGAGGACCAGCCATCCAAAACGTGGGCCCAGGAGGGTAATTTGATATCTCTGGGACTCGGTTTCCTCACCTACAAAATGAAGGCATCTGAGCAGATGACGCTTCAATGTCCCCCTTAGCGCTCCCCATTGAGCCTTCCCCATTGAGCCTTGCCGCCGCTGCTTTCTCCTGGTATGAGTGGGAATTATCTGGAGAACGTGCAGCCTGCAGATTGCCAGACCCAGTTCTCAAGACTGCCATCCAGAAGGCCAGATGAAGCCCCGGGAACATGCATTTCAAAAGCCCAATCTGTGAGATTCTGGTGCTGAAGGTCTGGAGTTCATAGTTTTAGAAGGGAAGGTGTGGCAGTTTGATATTATTTATTAATTCCCCAAAAGAGATATTGGTAAACTGGTCTGTTCCTCTGGGCATGATACCCTTTGATTGATTTAAATTCAAAGGCTTCACTTTTACTTTATTAAATCAAGATTAGGGCTTTGATTCGGCCACGTGATTAGGGCGTGCAGGCTTGAGTCCCCACCCCCTTGGTGGGCCATATAAACGGACACTCAGTCAAGAACAGAGAAGTAGATGCACAGAGAAGAACACAGAGGAATAGAGAGTGCTCCATAGACACGGCAGAGACCCCAGGAGGGAGACAAGCCTCATGCCAGCCTACAGCTGAGATCAGAAGAAGCTGGATTCCCAGACCTTTAAGAGGAAGAGAAGGCAGACATCGCCCACCATCTTGCTTCAACACATGGCAACAGAGTTTGGTAAGGAAGTAACCTTGAGTTGGATTCTTTAGGGCCCTGTAACTGTAAGCTTTTACCCTAAATAAATACCCTTTATAAAAGCCAACAGATTTCTGGTACCTTGCATCAGTACCCCTTTGGCTAACTAATACAGAAGATTTAGCCTTTACTCTCCCAGCAGGGTGTCTGTGTCTGTGGGAGCAGGGAGGAAGGGTTCGAGGGAGAGATTACCTCATTTTTAAAAGAGGTCCCCAGGGTGAAAGCAAACCCTAACCCTAGCAGTGGCCTGTCTGGAATCATCAAGAGGCCAAACACAATCAGAGCCTCACCTGGTCCCCCTGACCGCCTCCGCCCCCTGGTTTGCTCTGCTGCTACCATCTGTTGACCATGGGGGTTCCTGCCTGATGGTGCAACCAATGTCCACCCGGGGGTGGCTACAGAACTGGAAATTCAGCTTTGGTCCCAAAGGGGGTAAGCAGGGGTAACCCAGCTGCCTGACCCTGGGAGCAGGATGCTATCTTTGAGGCTGGGGAGGTATGGCTGCAGGCAGCACCAGACTAGCCTCCTTGACTTGATTGTGGCCATGGATGCAAGCAAAAGGAACTGGAAGGGACCAGCTCCAGCTCCCAGAGCCCTGTATGCCCCTGGCCCTAATGGCTGCAGGTGGCCTATTGCAGATGTACGTGGGGCTGCCACCTACTGCCAGACCCAAGAGTCAACCTTCCTCGCTGGGCAATTCCGAGGACAGAGTGACTTCTGTTTGTCACAGGAACCCCGTCTCCCTGTTTGCTCCTCACCCCTGATAGCCTCCAGCTGCAGGAGCCTTCAGGCTCTGCCCCAGCTTCAAACAGAGGCCACATGCTGCTGGGCAGCCCCCAGCCAATGGCAAGGTGCAGTGGGATCCTCTGGGAGAGTCTTGTGCTGGAGCCCACCATGAGCTGCACTGCAGTCTGAGGCTCTTCCTTCCCGACTCTCCTTCTCTCCTTTCATGGAGGTCGGACCTGCTCCCCTACCTACTTCTGCCTAGATTCCCACTAGCTTTTCACAGGGATTACCTGCCCCCCCCCCTTGGATCTCCTGCACTTCCAGCTAGGTCTTGTCATGTGCTTCCTGGAGGACCCAATTGACAAATCGTTCCCAGGCTCAGGGTCTCATCCTTCTCCGTCAGAGGGATCTTCGGGGGCTGTGCATTCAGTCTCTGCAGCTTCACCACGCTTATGGACCAATCCTGAACCGATTTTCACCACATTCTGTCCTCTGGCTGTAGAAGGCGAGAGTCTTCTTAAATACCAGCACGGAAGCCTTCTGGCTTCAAAGCCAGGTTCTGAGTTGAGAGGTGGTGGCTGTTATAAAGGCTGCCAAGGCATTATACCAGAAATGGCTTGGCTTTTACAATAGGGATTTATTACCATATAAGCTTACAGTTCTGACGCCATGAAAATGTCCACATCAAGGCTTTATCAGGTGATGCCTTTCTCCCCCAAACCGGCTGCCAGTGATCCTGCACTCCTGCGTCACCGTCTGCCAGTCTCTGTCTTCTCCTCTGGCTCCGTTGCTTTCATCTTCTGGCTGCTCCAGCTGTGGTTTTCTCTCTCCTGGGTTCTGTGATTTCAGCTTCTGGCTTCAGTAACTTTCTCAGCTTCTGGGGGTTTCTTTCTGTGTCTGTGGCTCCTTTCCCTGTATATTCATCCTGTTTATAAATGATTCCAGTAAGAGGATTAAGACCCACCCTGGGTCCCGTTTTACTGAAGTAATCTAATCAAAGGCCCTTAACTGAAGTAATGTAATCAAAAGGTCCCATCCACGATAGGTTCAGACTCACAGGGATGGGTTAGCTCTAAGGACATCATCTTCCGGAGTCCACCATTTTCAAGCTGTCACAGTGGCCCTAAGCCCATCATTCCCTATTTTCCAGGTTTCTGGGGCAAAATAAGACATTCCACAATCCCTCTCAGGTCCAGGCCCCTTTCATGTGCTAGAGCTGTTGCAGGAGCCCACGCGTGGCCTCATGTCTCTGCCCCATCGTAAGTCACCACACCCGCCAACCACCAGCTGGTGACCCAGTTTCAGAATTTCACCCCAAGGGGCTGCTTGCCAGGTCTCCTTCTGGTACCAACTTTCTTAGTTTGGGATCCCATGAAGTCAGAGGCCTTGGATGCCAGCAATTCATATGGTGGGTGATCCCAGGACATACAAGGGATGGGGTGGAGACAGTGAGACGGGGAAGGGAGAAGACCTATCCGAGGGTGTGTTGCTGGATGAGCTACTGCTGGGCGCACTCAGGCTCTGTACTCTGGAAGGCTCTGTACTCTGGAATCCTCTGAAATGTCATGTAGAATGAGTGTGGAATGGGCCACCAAGGGAGCTGGGTGGGTTTTTATTTTTAAGATTTATTTTTATTTATTTATTCCCCCACACACACTTTTGTTTTGCGCTTGCTGTCTCCTCTCTGTGTCCATTTGCTGTGTGCTCTCTGTGTCTGCTTGTCTTCTCTTTAGGAGGCACCAGGAACCGAACCTGGGACCTCCCATGTGGGAGAGAGGCACTAAATCACTTAAGCCACCTCTGCTCCCTGCTTTGTTGTGTCTCTCATTGTGTTTCCTCTTTGTGTCTCATTGCTGCATCATCTTGTTGCATCAGCTCACTGCGCTTGCCTGTCGTGCCAGCTCGCTATCTTGCTCGTCTTCTCCAGGAGGCACTGGGAAGCAAACCCGGGACCTTCCATGTGGTAGGTGGGAGCTCAATCACTTGAGCCACATCCACTTCCGGGGAGCTGGGTATTTACACCAACACTCTGCCCTCATTGGTTGATGGTTGCCTGAGGGCTTTGGGTCCCCAGCATTTCAGTGCACTAAAAGAAAGCCCACAGGCAGAGAAGCAAGAGAGGCAAGCGCTGGAGGTGGGACTGGCCAGCAGGAAGGGGACTTGCTCATGGCCAAGTGGGAGACTCGAGGTGGGGCTGGGGGCTGGGGACAGGGCATCAGCAGCGTCTGCTCTAACTGACATCTCAAAATTAGGAGCTTCCTTCCTGGAAACCTGGTGGGGACCATGGTCTGCTTGGGCCCCTTCTGATTACGGCGCAACTGCTTGGAGCATCAGTTGTCCTGGAGATGTTGGTGGGGGAGCAGAATCTTTACTTTTTTAAAGCAAATAGATGTTATAGAATGGAATGTAAACTTCACATGAATTTTTAACATGAAGTGAGAAACTTCAGGAAAACTTCATGCTTGACGTTGGCTGCCCTGCATGACATCTTCAACCCCTGTTCATCCCAGTGGAGAAAACAGAAAAGTAGAGCTGTAGACCACTTGGGTTGAAGACACCAAAGGTTTGTAAGCAAGAAAGTGGTCCAACGTGTGGTTTAGAGGGAAAGGCTAGCGGTGGAAGGGGTTGGGGGATGGGTCAGGGCATACCGGAGAGCCACTGAGAGCTTACTGCATGCAACACACATGCTGGGGTCCAGCAGTGACACGGGGAAGTTCTCATCCTGGGG
>JAQZBX010042583.1:0-21977 GCA_029593785.1 Cabassous unicinctus
GAGGTATTGGGACTGGGGATTGAACCTGGGACTTTGTAAGTGGGAAGCTGGCGCTCAATCACTGAGCTATACTGGCTCCCCTTAGAAGTCTTTTTGTAAAGTAAGAAAAAAAATGCCCAGTAAGCAACTCAAAGGCTTAAACATAACAGCAATAATTAACATTTGTATAGTGTTTCATGGTTATAAAATATTGTGCATATGTTGTTTAATCTTCACAACTCTGTGAGGTAAATATGAAAATTATCCCAATTTTTCAGGTGAAGGAATTAAGGCTGCTAGAGATTGTGATTAAAGCCAGTAAGTAGTGGGTATGGGATTTGAATTCAGATCTTGGGAGCCCGAATCCTATGCCTTGTCCACTACTTAAGAGTCCAGGGTCAGGCACTAGACTCCAAAGGCAGATTAAATCATTAGATGAAATATATTTTTGATTACTTAAGTCTGAATCTAACTCTGTAGTAGCATTACTCTTTCATGAATTAAAAAGCTACATTATCTTAACCAAGGGATCAAGGTTAACATCACAGTAATAAGTCATATTGGTATCATGCATTTGATTGGATCTTCTGGGGACACATTGCCTCTTTGGTATTTTCCTAAAAATTCATAACCTCAGTATTATCACGAGAAAATACTAGACAAACTGAAATTGATGTATATTCTACAGAATTCCTGACCACTGCTTGCCAAAAGTGTCAAGATCATGAAAGATAAGACTTAGAAACTGTCACAGATTGGAAGAGGCTAAGGAGACATGACAACTAAATTTAATGTGGTATCCAGGATTGGGTCTCGGAACAGAAAAAGAGCATTAGTTGAAAAATCCAAATAGTCTCTAGAATTTAGGTAGTAGTCTTACACCAATGTTAATTTTTCAGTTTTGGTAGATGTTCCATGGTTATGTGAGATGGTAGCATTAGAGGAAGCTGGATAAAAGATAGATAAGAAAATGCTGTACTAACTTTGCAAGTATTCTATAAATCTAAAATTATTTCAAAAAAATTAGTAAAATTACACATAAATTTGATTATATATGTTTGAAAAAAAAAATGGAAGTGACTTAAAAAAGTAACGGTAAGGTTGAAGAACATGGTGATTCTAAAGGAAGATCTGCATTTGAATTAGGCTAAGCGTCATGATTTTTTGCAGTATAACCACAAGAATAGATACATTAAAATTATTGTTTTTTGTTTGTGCTTATGTACAGAGAATTTTTATACATTTCCATCCTCTCTGTGGTGCCAATAAAATTGTATCTCTTAAGGAAGGAATTTGGGGGATATGAAAAATGATTTTTTCCCTCCTAATTCAGTATTTATTTTTCTTTCCTTCCTTATATCTATAGTGGACAATTATTCTGGATGCTGGGTATCCAACCATCAATTAGTTAGATAATAGGGAAGAAACAATCTCTTCAGGAACCGAATAAATTTAGCAGTATGGAGGGCGAATTGTAGGGAGGCAACAGGTTTAAGTTGGAAAAAGCACTAGTTTTGACCTGGTCTTGAATCCTAGGTCTGTCACTTTGTAGCATTACCTTGGGCAAATTCTTAACCTCTTAGAGTGGTTTCTTATTCTGTTAATTGTTTGTTGTGAAGATTAAATTAAATGAGATAAGGTGTTTAAAGTAACTGGTACATAGTAGACACCCAATAAAAATAAAATTCAAAATTACTGGGTATCTATTATGTACCCAAGCCTTTGCTATGTATGAACTATAGTGAATATTAAAATAGACGGGGTGAAATGGTCCATAATCTCAAGGAATTTAAAATCTTTGGTGGAAGATAAACATATATAGATGAGACAAAGAAAAAATAGTTACAGAATTTACTAGAGCACTAAATTGCATTGTAAAGACTAAAAGCGTTGGGTAATTAGAAAGGAGACAAATTCTTGTTGGCTTAAATTTCATGGGGGTGCATCTGAGAAAAGCATTTAGGAATTGATATACAGAGTAATAACAATTAATATGTTTGGAGAGCTTTAAAGACTATGAAGCATTTTCATAACCATTATATCACTTAATATTCACACTGAGGTGAGTTTTATTACCCCATTTTATAGAAAAAGAAACTGGGATACAGAGAGGTTTTGTTATTTGTCCAGTACAGCTAGCAAGAGTCAGAGTTAGAAGTCAAACTCAGAAATACTGTCAATGAAATCTTTGTTAGTTTTGCAAATTATGTTTTTCCATGTATTTTCATAATTGTTTTCTCACTTATCACCTGAAATAGTCCTGTCAGAAGCTGAAGTCAAAAAGACTAAAAGACTAGCTTAAGTCCCCACATCTAATTAATGGGGAAAGCAGCACTAGAACCCATATGTCTGAATGCCTAGGGCATTCTTTCTATGTCAACACATTATTTTGTTTTCCAGATGGAGAGAAGGGGAACGACACTGGATTTGAATGGACTCTAAGGCACACATACACCTCATCTCAGAGAAAAGCCTCAGCTTTTCAGGACTGCATTAATCCTGACCATGTAACTAGGAGCAATTATTTAACAGCTTTGTGCTGAGGGTGACATATATGAGTGGGACAACTGAATTGCCATGCTTAAATTGTTGACACTGTATGTTATCATGATTCACATTTGTGCTGTATTTTGGAATTACTTCCTTAGGGATGGTAACTATTGAAGACATTTAGATCTGTGTGAGTATTGTTGGGCTCTATTCCTTATCTAGCTAATTCTGGTTTAAATACAGATTATCACAGAAGAGTTCTAAACCAGACTATTTTCATTTAAAGAAAACACACAGAACAAATCTAGATCTTTAGAATACTGTAGTGCTCTTCTTAGTATTTGGAGAAACTGAACATTTAACTCAGTTTTCCTGATTTTTCATGAATACATTCCCAGTTTAAGGAGACTACTTGATTCTACGTGGTGATTTCATGTAGCGTCTATTTTAGTTCTACTACACACAGTCAGCAAATTTACTTCACGTTTTCAGATTTTAAAATACTTTCCCAGGCAAATAAATGCTCAATTACAGTCTAGAAGCCGATATTTTCCCAAGTTAGGGTTGAGCGTATTCCACTGTCACACTTCTTCTAGCACGGTGACAATTACCAACCGTCACACTTCATCGTACACAGTCTTTGTCTGTCCTTGGCTCAGAGGCCGGTCTTAATTTCTGACCATAAATTGAAATGAACCATTCAGTAATTTGTGAGTATTAGAATATAGTTTTCTGACCTATGAAAGTACTTTAAAGAAATAGGGCTTCAAGTTTTCCCGATTTGTGGAGATGTTCTCTCAGCACTAATAAATATTGTGGTTGCAACACTAGAGGGGTTTTTATTTCTTGTAATGACCAATCCAGTAGATGCTTTTCCTCTTCCTGGGGTTGAGATACTCACCTTTCTCGGTTTCTACGTCTCCCTCAAGTCCACTGTGGGAGTCTGGTTACTTCTAAACTACTGAGAGTCTGAAGGGTTTGAGATTGCATGACAGTATGTAAACGGGCTTTGACGGTGAAGTTGAGCGTAAGAGACAGTATATTAAGTTGTATTTTGGTTAGCATGTCTATTAGAGAAAATATGCATGTATGAAATACTGTGAGTTAGACTGTGTGAGAGAGTATTGAGTTGGTTTGTAAGGCTTGAAGTGTATGTGTATGACTATGTAACAACAGGAGTCTCGGAAGCTGATCCCTGCCCAACCCAGAAGAAGGCGGTACCCTGAAGCCTTTGCTTACATCCAAACCGGAATAACCTGTTGCGGGACTCCAAGCTCCCGCAGCTGCAGTTTGGCGTCCCGCCACCTGAGCGCAGATCCCCGCCGGGTAGTCGCGCGCCCAGCGCTTGACAGGAGGGAGGTCACGTGTCAGCCGCAAAGCGGCGCTTTGCGACCTCGATGACAGGCAAAATGTGCGACAGCCGCGGCGCTGGCCAACCAGGGGCGGAGGCGGCGGCCAGGGAGGAAGCGGAGGAGGCGGAGGCGGCCGAGGCGTTCGCCCGCCTGCTCGTTCGCTCGGTTTCTCCGCCCCCGCCAGTCCTGCCTCCGCTGTAGGGAACTGGGTGCGAGCTGTCGCAACCTGCCCTCATCCTGGCCGGCGACAGTAAGACCGGATCCGTATCCAGACCAACCTCCCGGTCGGGGCACCTGCAGCGCAGGCTACGCGGGGCGCAGGCGGGCGGCCGGGGCGCCTGAAGGTTACCGAGTGCATGAGAGCCTAGTGCCTCCCGCGCTGCCCCGCCCGCCGGCTCGCCGGCCCGCCCGCCGGCTCGCCCGCCAGCCCCTCGGCGCCCGACGGCGGCGGCGGCGGCGGCGACGGCCGCAGGAGGCGCCGTCTCCCTCCCAGGTGCGCGCTACGCTCCCGGAGCCGCGGGACTCGGTGGCCGCCATGGCGTCCAACATGGACCGGGAGATGATCCTGGCGGATTTTCAGGTGAATCATTTGGCCCTGTTTCCTTCCCACCTTTAGTGGGTTCCCGGTGCCGAAAGGGTGGTCTTTCCCCAGCGTTTGAGCGCTGCCGTGGTGTGTGGGTTAGGCTTTTATGTACCTTACGTGGCCGGGTGTGTGTGTGTGTTGTGAGCTTTGGGGGAATTATATGCTATGCTGGATTTATGTAGAATGTGTTATGTACGGGTTGAATGGGATTTGTAGGGTGAAGGAATGTTATATTTCGGTTATGTGTGGGGACTCCTGTGTTATATGGGACATGTGTAGATTTTGGGGGTATTAATACGGATTTTTGTGGGCGGGAGTTTTGGGTTCTATGAAGAGAGTGTGCTATATTAAGTATCAGTGTGGAACGCGTGGTGATGTGGGTGTGGTGTATTGTACTAAGGGAAGAGTAAAAAAGCATAATGATAAGAGGGGGTGGTGGGGTAGGAACTCTTTCTTATTCTCTTAGAGCGGGTCCCTGTGGTCATTTTCAAGGAGGAATAAACATTTGAGACTTTGAATGCCTTATTGGAATCTTTGGAGGTTAGGAAGATAAGGAGGAGGCAGATAGACTGTATTTACCAAGGTATCTCTGCAGTGGATTCAGAAGCTTTACAAATGACCAGTTCAGTTTTACGGATCCCTTCCCTCACAGATTTGGATTGCATGGTTGGTGCCTTTCTCCAGGAGTAATTTAAAGGATAAGTAAAGATTATTTCTATACTGATATGAATTCAACTGTAATGACTCTGGCATGAAGTATCTTAGAGAGGCCCTTTGAAAGTAGAGTTGTATGTATGCATCAGGAAAGATTGGAGTTAAAACTAATACTTTGTGATCATCACTTGTCTTCAGATGTTTGGTGAAGAAAATATTATAGTGAAACATTTATTAACCTTTCTTTCTGGCATCAATTTAGACACTAACTTACTATCAATTTAGACTCTAAGCTACTGCTACTGGCAGACTTTCCCCCCTTTCTTTAACACTGCCATCAGTGCGCATGATTAGCGCTACCATAGTAGATAGTATTTTTCCTTACTGAGATTTTGTTGGGCTTATCTTCTCTCCCTTTCTAAGTTCCTTATTTTTGCAACTTAATGTTCTGATGGCCATTTCCAGAGATTGCTATTTTGGTTACTCAGTAGTATATGATACATTAAGGATATGTGGATATCAGCATTTGATTATACTGTAACCAAATATAGACAGAATGGGAGGGTTCCTAAAGTAAGAGTTGACCACAAGATTTTGCTGTTTTGTAGATGAAAGACTGGCCTGAGGATTTTTGTCTGCCTAAATGTTTCATCTTCTTTTTGCTTCATTGCCCAATTCATTAAAAAAACAACAACATATATGAAATGTAGTTGCGTGACAATAAGACGTTATATTTCTAGGTGTAGTTTTATCCTGTTAAAAAATTGTTGTATTTTTTTGGGAATGGCTTTAGACGACAACAGAAAAAGTGTAGCTTGTTGTTTATCTCATTATTTCACCAAACTTTTTACTTCCTTTCATAACTTATAGGTGCTTGCTCTCTTATTATTTGTGACAATATTTATCCTTACTGTTAACCTTGTATTGGCTAAAGAAAATTTAGGATTCACGTAGTCAGAGGCAAAGTATGATTTTCAGGCAAGCACTAGGAATTTTGGTTTGGAAAGCAAAATGATTATTTTCATCACATTAAAACATTCTGATAAGTTTTTCTCTTACTTCAGACCAGTGACAATGCTATGAACAATTGTTTGCCAAATGGAAAAAAACTAATGGTATCTGCAATGAACAATTGTTTGCCAAATGGTGAGAGTTAATTTCATATTGTTAAATAGGTAACAGAACATATTGGTAGAATAAAAAATTATTTAGAAACCATACGCATGCTAAATACATTAGCCTTTTATGTATTGACGAATCTTGTATTCCTGTTAC
This sequence comes from Cabassous unicinctus, assembly GCA_029593785.1. Classification (NCBI taxonomy): domain Eukaryota; kingdom Metazoa; phylum Chordata; class Mammalia; order Cingulata; family Chlamyphoridae; genus Cabassous; species Cabassous unicinctus. The sequence continues at coordinate 6,334 of JAQZBX010042583.1, forward strand.
AAATGACAATAGCAGAATCAGTCTTTTGTTATGGTCTTAGTTTTTAAATTAACTCTTCTTCCTATTTTTAATGTTATGTAAAATTTTTATAAGATTAAATGTAAAAGTAAACATTTATCCAATTATAAGAAATTGGATCATTTATTTTAAAGATTGCAGCTCAAGACTTGGGATATAGATACTTGGATAATTCCTATTTCTTCTATAACTGGACAAAGCAATTCTCTACCCAAAAGTGAACATAGTAAAATTATATTTTATCTACTCTCCATGATCGTAGGAATTAATGATTGTTTTGAGAGCTCAGTGCTGCCTTTGTAGAAAGGAACATAGTTTAAGAATATGATTAGGTTTTAAAAATAAATACCAGATTTTCATCATTGATGGATAGTTCTGACAAATACAATACCTAGATATGTAAAAGCTTTTAAGAAGGATTTTATATTCTCTGACAATTTCAATTCACAGAACTTTTGTTGAAATCATTGGAGTGATGCTGAGTAATGAATGAAAGATTATAACTCAGGTTTAGGAGTTTGTAAATGGGTAAACTTATTACAAAGCAAATATATTCCAAATTGTTCTCTTTTTTTAGCAGCACCATTGTATTTTTTTTTTTTTTTTTTACATTTCTCAATTAAATGTAATGGATACTATATAAAATTTTTTTTTTAATCAAACAATATGTTACACAATATATTTGGTTCATACTAATGCATTCATACAGAATTTGTCCTTTTGTGTCTGGCTTGCTTCGCTCAGCATAATGTCCTCCAGGTTCATCCATGTTGTCATATGCTTTACGACTTCATTTCTTCTTACAGCTGCATAATATTCCATCGTGTGAATAGACCACAGTTTGTTTATCCATTCTTCTGTTGATGGACACCTGGGTTGTTTCCAGCTTTTGGCAATGGTGAATAATGTCACTATGAACATCGGTGTGCAGATGTCTGTTCGTGTCACTACTCTCAGTTCTTCTGGGTATATACCCAGTAGTGGTATTGCAGGGTCACGTGACAAGTCTATATTCAACTTCTTTAGGAACTGCCAAACAGTCCTCCATAGTGGTTGTACCATTCTGCATTCCCACCAACAGCGAAGAAGTGTTCCTATCTCTCCACATCCTCTCCAACACTTGTAGTTCCCTGTCTTTTGAATAGTGGCCATTCTGATAGGTGTGAAATGATATCTCATTGTAGTTTTGATTTGCATTTCCCTAATCATGAGTGATGTTGAGCATTTCTTCCTGTGTTTTTTTGCCATTTGTATTTCTTCTTTGAAGAAATGTCTATTCAAGTCTTTCGCCCATTTTTTAATTGGGTCGTTTGTCTTTTTATTGTTGAGTTGTAACATCTCTTTATATATCCTGGATATTAAACCCTTATAAGATATGTGATTTCCAAATATTTTTTCCCATTGAGTTGGCTGCCGTTTCACCCTTCTGACAAAGTCCTGTGAGGTGCAAAAGTGTTTAATTTTGAGGAGGTCCCATTTATCTATTTTTCCTTTTGTTGCACATGCTTCGGGTGTAAGATCCAAGAAACCACCACCTACTACAAGGTCTTGAAGATGTTTCCCTACATTTTCTTCTCCAAATTGTTCTTTTTTAAAATTTATTTATTTATTTTATTTATTTCTCCCTCCAACCCCATTGTTTTGCTCTCGCTGTGTGTTTTTCTGTGTCTGCTTGTTTTCCCTTTAGGCGGCACCGGGAACGAATCCTGGGACCTTATGGAGTGGGAGAGTGGCACTCAATCTCTTGTGCCACCTCAGTCTGGTCTGCTGCATCTCTTATTGTCTCTCCTCTGTGTCTCTTTTTGTTGCGTCATCTTGCTGGTGGGTCAGCTTGCCTTTCACCAGGAGGCCCCCGGAATTGAATCCTGGACCTCCTATGTGGTAGATGGGAGCCCAGTTGCTTGAGCCACATCTGTTTCCCCCAATTCGTTCTTAAAAGAATTTTTTTTCTCCAAATAAAAACTGCCCCCAAAACTTTGAATTGAGAGAATGACAGCATCCTGTCCCAAATCAGCTTTAAATGTAAACAGTATTAGCATGGTACATTACTAGTAAAAGAATGAGCAGAGTAGTACACCTACTGTTCTGACTGGCCAGAGCTAGGAGGGGGAGTAAAGGAATTTACTGGGTTTAAAAAAACAGGCAGGCATTGATGAATCATGTTTTTTTCCCCCTCCTTCTTACTTTAATTGTATAATTCTTTAACTTATTTTTTTATTTTTAGGTTGAGGTGTGGAACAAAAATCATTTGATCACAAACTTTTGAGACCCTATTTGATTTGTTTACAGGAGTGAAAATAGTTATCCAAACAGAATTGTACTTGCTAGCAAATAATTTCAATAATATAATACCTCTTATGATGTGTCTAAAGGAACAAAAAAATGAGTCCCCCTCCCCTCTAAACTTTCAATTAGCATCATGCTAATTTCTTTTTTTTTTTTTTTTTTAACATATGCTTTTTCTTTGGGGAAAAAAGTGCAGTGTGACCATTTAGATTAATCTTACATATATATTTTTTCTATTTATGTTTCTCTGTTGCTAAGAATAAATTACAGAGATCATAACCCTACTCAAGTGAAGGAAGAAACTCTCAGTAGTAATATTTTCTTTCAGTTTTCCTCAGACAAACCTTATCTGCCTTGTTAAACCTAGTTACAGTGGTCATAGATTAGAGTCCCTTTACTTCTCTAATTTGACATTGATTTTGATGTAACTTTTAGTTTTATTTCCTCTACGACAAAAATATAACTTTTTTTTCCCACCCCTGGTCTTTCCAAATAGTAATACTTTTGCTGTCTAAACTGATACATACATTTTCATTTGTGTATTGGTCTATCACCATGGGACTTTTAAATTTTCATTTGTGTATGAGCTCTTCTTTGAAGCATAGACTCTTTCATGATACTGTTGGTAAGTCACTTATTATTAAGTAGCTTCAACCCCTTCATAACATTTTCTCCTTCTAAATGAAGTTATGAATCCCTCTTCTTTCTTTTTTAGTGTGACACAAAGAAGCATCTTCTATAAAAGAGGAAGCCAGACTGTGGGAGTAGAAATAGTATTTAATCAAAAGGATAGTTATCCTTTGTGATGCTGGGTATTAGGGACCAAACTAAGTATCTATGGAACATCTTATTTCATTCCTGGGAGATTACTTTGGATGGAGATTGAGTACTGTGGCTGCAAGTAGCCTTCTAATCTGTCCTTTCTTTCCTTTTTCCTCTTTCTTCTTTATTTATTACAGGGATAAATCATGTTGTTTTAGTGTTTGGATTCTAAGTCATTGGGAAATTTGGCATGAAGAATAAAGTATAGTGTATAGTGGGTAATAGCATGGATTTAAACTACAGCTCTGCCACTCTTTAGTTGTATGATCTTTGACAAATCACCTCAAACCTACAAATCACAACTGTGTATTAGTTTTCCTGTATGAAAAATGAATTAATGAATTTAAAGTGGATAGAACAGGTAGGTACCTGGCATAGAAAATATTCAATGAATTTTTTGCTGCTGTTTTCATTTTTGATAATTTTAGAGTACATGTTCTCTGTAGGGGACTTCAGAGAGCATATATTTCAAGCTTAATTTTTAATTTTGTTATTGTTTTGATTTCTCATTTTCTTTTTGTGGAAATTGAGACCTGGAAAAAGGAATTGACTTGTCCAAGGTCATGTGTTGGTTTGAAACAAAAGATTTTATCCATAGCTTGGAGTTCTTGAGAGAAATAAGACCTGCAATTCAGAAGTTTCTCCAAAAGAGAAAACATATATATAATTAACAGGGGAGCAGATCTAGCTCAGTGGTTGTGCACCTGCTTCCCATGTACGAAGTCATGGGTTCAATCCCTGGCCCCAGTACCTCCTAAAAAAAAAAAAATTAGCAGTGCCTGGTATACAGTAGACACACCATAATAGAGATAGGGAGGGAGGAAGGGAGGAAGGAATGGAGGAAAGAAAGAAGGAAGGATGGAAGGAAGGATAGATAAATGACAGAATGAAAGAACTAGTGCTTTGTCCAATGGTGCCTAGTCTACCACTCCAGTCTGCCATGCTTCTAAGCTTAAAGGTGGTCACCAGCTGTGGAATGATCAGAGTCTGTAGATTTACTGAACATGGTTGGGTTGATGCTTGTTGTTCGCAGGACTGGTTTTACATGAAGGAGACCTATGGATCCTGTAGATCCAGGTCAGCAAACCAGGGGCTATATATTTTGGTAAATAAACATTAATTGGAACACAGCTATATCCATTCATTTACATAATGTCTGTGGCTGTTTTCACTGGCAGTTGAGTAGCTGAGACAGAGACTTTATGGCCCAGGAGCCTAAAATATTTATTTGGACCTTCAAGAATATGTTTGCTTGCATCCCTCTATTGAAAACGGCACTTTCTTTCTAGCTTGCATTCAACTGCAGAGTGCTAAGACATTTAAATGCCTCCCAGATAGCATATGGTTACATCTCTGTGGGGGGCAGTTGTTAGAGCATTGCACCGAGGCAGACTAAAACTCTTAATGTGTGTGTGTGTGTATGTTTTATTTTATATATAAATATAAATATAAATATAAATATATATATATATATATATATGTTTTATTAATTGGGTGTGCTTCTCTGAGCAAGTCACTTGTCACTTATCCTTTCTGGGCTTTTGATATTAATCTGTAGAGTTGAAATCTGCCTAAAGCATATCTACTGGGCTAGATCAGGTACTCAAATACTGTTTGAACAATTTCCTTGGCAGATTTGGTGTAGAGGAATTTCAGATATAAGTCAGGTGATTGATCTAGGTCAAGGGTCAGTAAGCTGTAGCCTGAGGGCTAAACCACCACCTGTTTTGGTAAGTAAAGTCTTATTGGAATACAGTTGCATATTTGGTTGCATCTTGTCTCTGGCCACTTTTGCCCTCAGTAGCAGAGTTGATAAATTGACTACAAGGCCTATAAAGTTTAAAATATTTACCTTATTCCTTACAGAAAAGTTTGCTGACCCCTGATCTAGATCAGTGGTTTTCAACCAAGGGTGATTTCTGTCCCCCCAGGGATCCTTAGCAATGTCTGGAGACATTTTTTGGCTGTCACAGCTTGGGAGGGGCTCTCACTATTGGCATTTTGTGAGTGGAAGCTAGGCTTGCTGCTAAATACCCTAGAATGTATGGGACATCCCCTCATAATGAAGAATTATCTGGCCCAAAACACCAATAGTACTGAAAAACCCTACTAGATCATTAGTTCTCAAACTTTAGCATGCATTGGTATAACCAGTAAGGCTTGTTAAAACAATTTGTTTGACTCCACCCCAGATTTTCTGATTCAGTGGATCTGGGGTGGGGCCTACAATTTTGCATTTCTACCAAGTTCCCATGTTATGCTCCTACTGCTGATCCAGGGACCACTCTTGAGCACAACTGATCTCAATTACTTTTCAAGTTTCATCCATTCTTGTATTTCTTTGTTTTTCTGATGTTAAATACTATTTCATTTCTATGACTTATAAAAATTGAATATTTTAGTATGTCCTTGATGCTTACAATAGAATGTGCTGTTTTGTGACTCTGTGTCTTTGAACCTTACTTTTTGTGTCCCTTTGGAAAATTTCTCTTCATATTTCAAAACCCACCTCCTACATTTTGCTTATAGCATCCATATTCTGTGCCCTGCTTGGGTTAAACATTTCTTATCTATCTTGTACATGTTTCTCTTCTTTCAAGTCTTATATTAGATAGTCAGTGATCAGTTTGTTTCTTTCACCTACTGTCAGCTCTTTGAGGGAACAACTGCCTTTGTCTTAACCATCTATTCCTACCATATCTAGTAAGAGGTTCTTACTGAATATATTTTGAAGGAATATTGCTAATATAGACTGTTGTGGTACAAATAGAGTAAAGTGATAAATTTTAATGTTTTTTTTAAGCAGCTTCCATTTGTTGACATGATTTTGAATAATAAAATTTGTCATTCAGAGAATAAAAATTTGAGTATTTTATAAATTGGGGCTTATAACTTCAAAGTGAGCCATTTATGGAGAAGTACAAAACACCTCCCTTCTGGGTTAGCTTTGATAGAGGTCTCAGTAAAGTAATATGTCAAAATATAGGGCTTGAGGCCAAGAACTTTGTAATATTTGAGTACTGTTACTGAGTTGCTGTGTGTCAGTTACTTCACTCAAACTATTTTTTTAAAAAGGCAAAAAACTTTAATTTAAAATCAAAATTGTTCCCCATGTTAAATCACTAGTCATTGACTTTAAATGTTAGAGGTGAGTTTGACTGAGATAATTTCAAGAAGCCGTCTGGCAAAATTAACAGAATAATTGAACCTTGCTTTATACTTATTTATGCTTCTAGAGGATTAATTGAGATAGAATGAGATGTCTAGGTGTGGTAAAGGAAGGGGGAAAATTTTCAGGTTATGTGCACCTTAGTGGCTTTAGAATTATGTTTTAGTCACCTGTTTTTTCTTTGCACTTCACTTTGGTTCCCTTGATTCTTTAATGATTGAGCTATAATAGAAGAGTGTTAGTGAGAGGGATGCTTTTTCTCCTGTGCCCTTGTTGTTCCCCACCCTTTTCCCCCCAGTGGAAAAGTAGTAGTTGAACTTTTTGTTTTAAAGTCAAATTTATGTATCTTTGGCTTCTAGTTAAAGTGAGCTGGAAACAAAATTGAGCATCCTTATTTTAAGTGTAATGGGGGAGGAACAATAACATTAGCTTCTAGTTTTTCTTGCACACTTATTTATTTATTAAGCAGTTTTATTGAGATATTTTTGTGCATTCATCACTTCAATCATTATTAGTGCATTTTCATTATTTTAATAATAATAAAAAACAAACAAGAAAATTCTTCACCTCTCAATCTCTCTGTGTTTCTCCTGCTGTACATAGCTGCTATTTCTGACTATTCTGGCACAATTATTTTTTAAGCAGTTTTATTGAGATATGTTTATGCATTTCATCACTTCAGTCATTATTAGAGCATTTTCATTATTTCGATAATAGTTTCTAGTTTTTGATGTGCAAGGTGCTGTGCTAGGCCCTTTCAATCTAAACTTTACCATGATCCTGTTTTGGGATACAATTCTTCATGGTTTCTTTATGTCTTGTGAGCAGAGGAACTGAATGCCTTTGTTCCAGATTATCTTTTCAAGGACTTTTGTATAGCAGGCATCCTTGGAAGATAGAAATAGTGGAGCAAAAGGGCTGGTATGTGTGTACTGTCCATTGTAGAAGATTTGGGTTCTCTAGACTCTGGGTTCCTTGCCTGTAATGCACTACTGTGCAGGTGCAGGTGTTACTTGACCTACTTTGTGTTGCCCTGTGGGAAATGGGGCTCAGAGAACCAGTATAAGAAAATGCTGATACTGTGACTTAGACTAATATTGCTGTGAGTCATAAAGTCCTTTGTGTCTGACTCAGCATCCATGAAACTGGTAGGCTAACTTGTTAGCTTGCAATTAGGGTAAAGTCTTAGAACCTTTACATTCTTAAAAGTTTTGGCAACAAGTATGGGATGCTGACAGACCCTTGTCTTTCTGGAAGAGAAAGAATGAAGGCCTCATGGGCTAATAGAATTTGAGGAAAGTCCATGGAAATCATAGTGAGCATGTTGTCAAAGTAAGTGGTTCTCCACTTTATTGCCTGTTAATGAGGAAGAATGGGGAGGGGTTGCAGATGGAGTACCTGGAGTATCAGAAAGTAGGTTCAAAGAAAGCTACCTGAACATTGCTCTGGTTGTTGCTAATTCTCCTTTGCCACCTTATCAGTCTGGTAGTCAGCCTTAGTTTCTCCCCAGCATAACAACTAGTACTAAGATTCATCTTGGCAGGGCAGAAGGTTCTGTCAGACAACAAATATGGATATGCAGCCACCTACACTGAGTGGGAAAAGAGGCAAATTTGCGACCTCTATGGGCAGAAAGCAGGTGAATTGTTAGCACTTTGACCAGTTCACCTGAGAGATGAGGTGATGGAGTGCATAATATCTAATGGCTCAGCCTCTCCTTTGGAGGAAGCTTTATTTCCCACTTCACTAATGGCTCAGCTTCTCCTTTGGAGTAAGCTTTATTTCCCACTTCACTATCTGAAGCAGAGCCGCTGGCTCAATGGGGTCCTTGATTCACAGAGGTTCCCCTAAGCTTGGGCCTGTTCACTGATTATTCAACTAAGCTGAAACCTCATGGTGTCTACTCAGCTGCTGGGGCTGTTCAATCTCTGCACCAATTCTGCAGACTGAAAATAGATGTGATCTGCTCTGTTCAGTGGGCAGCACTCAAGACTGTTCTTATAGCTCTGGCCAGTGCATACCTTGTTGAAACTTGTTATATTTCTACTCATCCCTTGGCTAATGACCTTGCTGTTTGGTCTGCCACTTGGAAAGCTATAGACTGGCAGATTAAAGACAGCTGTCTTCTTAGCTGCCAAGTGTGGAAACAAAAATTGCTGATCAAACTGTTGAATCAGTCATGTAGATGTCCACAGTAAGGGTCCCTTCTCTGTTGAGGCCCACTGACATCATGCTTCTTCTGACTGAGCCTGTATGGCCCAGAGCCACTATTGTTGCCTGGGTCTATCATCATACTGGATGTGGTAGCACATCAATCATAATAAAGTGGGCACACAGTAAAGGACTCTTATGTTTCTGATGCAAAGTGTTCTACTGCATGTCAGGTTTGTGACTCCTATCAAAAGCTGACCTCTTTGTGTTGTGGTGAGAGGAACCACATTGCATAGGGCATGGCCCCTGCTGCCTCCTGGCAGTTTGAATACATCGGACCTCTAACTTCCCTCTCAAAGCTATCAGTGGTGCTTTACATTGACCATTCCTGGACATGATGTTTCTTTGTTTTCCTCTAGCAGCAACCCTAGACTATACTGGTTGAAAACCCTCTCTGTGGCAGCTCAGCAAAAAGATGGCCTGGGGATTCGAACTTAATTCTGGTTCAGCCACCTCAATCTCTTTTGGATTGACATGGTATAAGGATGATGATCACTTGGATGAATACAGTGCTTGCCCATTTCCCCCTTCTGTGGGCCACCTGAGCCAGAGGGGGTCATAAAGGGTCTCTGTAACCCTTGACCCTCTTGCACCTGACATTTCCAGATGAAAGATCTAAGTGCGAGTAGGAGATGATTGGGAAAAAAGGTGAAGTTATAGCTACTGAAATGGAACACATTGATTTTGTGGCTTTGGAGGGAGAGCAATATTTCTGGCACCTGGGGAGGAAAAGGCATTCGTGTTCTTTGTCTTTCAGAACTGCCCTTGAAGTCTTCCTCATGAAGGAAAACACCCTGGTACAGCTCTTCCAAACTGTTGCAAGCATATTTAAATTTAACTGCATGTGTGCCATTCCCCATTAGACAGCTCTGATCAGTTTTTTAAAAAAATTTAATATATATATTTTTTATTGGAGAAGTTGTGAGCTTACAAAACAATCATGCATTATGTCCAGAATTCCCATACATCACCTCTCCACCAACACCTTACATTGTTGTGGAGTATTTGTTAATAGATTATGAAAGAACATCATCAGGCTATTACCATTAACTGTGGTCCATTGCTTACATTTGGTATATTTTTTCCATATTATTAACACCATGTATTTGTATTATATATATGTTATAGTTCATGAGAGAACACTCTCATATTTATACTGTTAACCACAGTCCATCTTTTACCACATGGTTCACTTGTTGTACAGTCCCATGCCTTGTACAGTCTACCCAAAGTGTACACTTGGTGGCTCTCACTTTCATCACAGAGTTGTGCAGTCTGGCCACAATTTGTCATTTCCTTTAACCTCACCGAGAAATCTATTGGAAACAATAGCAAACAGCAGGGTTTGGCCCCAGCTACTGTAACTTCTTTGCAAAACACCTGCCAACATCTCCAGAAGTCTTCCCCACCCGCATTCCCTTAGCCTTATTCAGAGATTCTGTAAGGCAGATGATGACCATCCATCTGGCTGGTGGCCTGGACAGATGGGACAGGTTGGATTGATTGCCCTTATTCAGTCCTTCCAAAACATGGACTGGACTCAATTATTCAAACTGACTGGGAACCAGGAGGCTATGACAGTGCCTGTGACCAGACTGATGTAGGTCCCACTTGGAAGGACCCAACAATTGTAAACAGCCCTTTCTTTCCAGGTGCTCCATCTCTGCCCTTGAGACTGCACTTCTTTTGTGGAAGCCAGGCATTAACTTGCCTTCCTACTGAAAACATGGACATTGCACCTTCATGGAAATATCACTAGTAATTCTTACAGCTTTCAGATTGACTGCAGAGATCTCTCCAACATGAGGCTAGCGTTGGTTACTTGGGGTAGCTCCCTGGAGGGATAACTGATTTATTTACGTGCTCCCTGTGGCCAGTTATCCCTATTATAGAAGTCATTCAACTAGAAAAGGTGGTATGAAATTTTGTTTCTGCCTTTTTAGCTGAAGTGATTGACACCATATTGGCCCTGAAAGCATTCAAGTCAGCCTCAACTATCTCACAAGGGTTGTTATAGATGATAAAATTGCCCTAGACTACTTCTTTGTCCTCAGGTGTTCAAATCTGTTCCTATATTAATGCCTTGGGCGAAGTGGAAAGGGCTAATACAGAAATTTCAGGAGAAAGTCACCTGGCTTTCTAAGGTAGAGCCTGATAGGTTATGGGAGTTTTCATATGGTTGCTTATGAACCCTGAGGAACATGGTTGAAATCAATTCTGAACAGTGGCCTCATTCTGCTTGGAGTTCTGTTGATAAGAGCCTTAATTAAATGCTGCATGAGACAAACTGTATGGATTAATCCCAGCCTCTGTAGGTTGGATTAATCCAAGTGGCTGACAGAGTCGTATATTCATGAGAGAATTCATCAGCAGCGAAGATGGTTAGAAGTGAGGAGTGGATATTGTTGGAAGACAATTCTCTGTGTCTCTTGTGTTTTTGCACATTGTATGAATAGAGGCTCTGATTGTTCTAGACTATCTTTTCAAGGATGTTTTATTGCAACCAGCTTAGATAGTGTTTTCTTCCAGAGCAAAGGATAGGTTTGCTTACAGCCTTGGAAGATAAAGTTCTTTTCTCCCTCCAGAGCAAAGGACAGGCATGCTTACTGTCTAATATAAAAGATTGATATTCCCTAAGCTCAGGGTTTCTCTCCTATAATGCAGTCCACTGCGTGTGCAGGTGTTAACTGGCTCACTTCTTGTTACCCTGTGGGAAATGGAATGCTAGTACTCTGACTGTTGCTATTGCTGTGACTATTAAATTACTTTGTCCCTGACCCAAGAATCTCTTCTTTTCTTCCAGCATCCATAAAATTGTGACAGGCTAAATTGTTAGCTTACAGCTAAGTAGAAAGAAATCATAGATCCTTTATAGTTCTTACCACTTTGCAAAGTTGGTAATCCTTCACTTTACAGAGTAATCTTGAGATGGTAATTAAAATGACTACTAACATTTACTGAGAATTTTCTTCTGCTGGGTTCTTTTTTTCAAAAGATTTATTTATTTATTTATTTATTTATTTATTTATTTATTTATTTATTTATTTCTCCCCTCACCCTCATTGTTTTGCGATCACTATCTGCTTTCTGTGTGTTCTTCTGTGTCTGCTTGTCTTCTCTTTAAGTGGCACTGGGAACCAATCCTGGGATCTTCTGGAGTGGAGAGAGGCTGTTTAATTTCCTGTATCACCTCATCTCCCCGATTTGCTGTGTCTCTCATTGTTTCTCCTCTGTGTCTCTTTTTGTTGCGTCATCTTGCTGCGACAGCTCTCTGTGTGGGTCAGCACTCCACGCGGGCCAGCACTCTGCGTGGGCCAGCTTGCTGCTTGGGCCAGCTTGCTTTTCACCAGGAGGCCCTGGGAATCGAACCCTGGACCTCCTATATAGTAGACGGGAGCCCAATCACTTGAGCCACATCTGCTTCCCTGCTGGGTTCTATGATGAGTGTTTTATCTGCATTATCCCATCTAATCAGTATATCTCATGTTATCTTTGATAGCCATTTTTTATTATTCCCATTTTTTAAAAAAAGATTGATTTACTTTATTTATTTTTATTTATCCTCCCTCCCCGAGATGGTTCTCTCATCTGTCTGCTCATTGTTTGCGCGCCTTCTCAAGGAGGCAATGGGGACTGAGTCTGGGACCTTCCACATGGGAGGAGATTGCCTAGCGGCCTGAGTAACATCTGCTCCCTGCAGGCTGTGTCTGCTGGCTTGTGGCATCTGCTCTTTTAGGTGTCTGTTGCATTGGTTGTAGTATCTAGCTCATTGCTGTGGTGCGGTGTTTAGCTCATTGCAGCGGGTGTGGGTGTCTGCTCTTGCAGCCGGCGCATGCCTCTGCTCATCTTCTTTAGGAGGCACCAGGACCCGAACCCGGGATCTCCCTTGTGGTAGGCGGGTGCTCAACTGGTTGAGCCACATCCGCTTCCCTATTATTCCCATTGTAAAGATGATAAAATGTAGTTGTAAAGAGGTTAAGTAATTATCTAATGATAGGTAGTTAATACCAAGGCTGGAATTGGCACTTAGGTCTGTTCAACTTCAAAGTAGTCTCTTATCTTATATGTCCACATTTCTCAAATGGATATGCTAGGGGGTACTCAAAGCTACAGAATAAATGTGTATGTCTTCCTGTAGCACCAATTTACTAGAATAATTTAAAAAGAAATATGTGGTTTTTAAACACTAAAAGCACAATTATCACAAAGTAAATATAAAATTTGCATAAATTTAAAGTAGAAAATGAGATTTCAAAAAAAATTGTAAGGATTTGACTTGCTTCTCTTTGGTTCATTTCCCTTCCTTCCCCAGTGTGGGAATATGTTTCCCTTCATTTATCATTATGACTACATCAGTGGAAAAATTTAATAAGTACTGCATTTTACTGTGTTGTCTCTTAAACTAAATCAAAGTTACATTAAGGTATTTTTTGATTCTTGCATGCTATCTTGTGGACACACACAAAGAAAGGAAAATAAAGTTTTTCTGGTGTCCTGGATTGACTGAGGCTAATAGAAGGATCAAAAGAAGAAAAAAAGTGCTGTTGGCTGCTTATCTTGAAGTTGTATGTGGCAGTGGTGGCTATTGGGATTATTTTAGTACACCAACAAGAGATTATCCTGTCACTGGTGTTTTTCTAACTTCACTTCTACTTTGATCAGTGTCTGTGAAGTATTTTGTTAGTGAAAATCCATGTAATTGATAAGTAATTTTGCCTCATTTTTCTGGGAGAACTGTCAGTTTTGGGTATAATCCCAAGGTCCTAGTAGTGGGACTTTAAATTATGACTTTGTGGGAAAAGTAACAGAATTGACTCCAGCTGAAGCAGCCTAGCTCCAAGTTGATACACTTGAACTTTGATTTAATCTATTGTATTAGTCAGGGTTCTCTAGAGAAACAGAACCAACAGAAGATATCTATAAATAGTATGAGATTTTATAAAATTGTCTCGTGCAACTGTGGGGATGCACAAGTCCAAATTCCGTAGGGCAGGCTGTAAGCCAGGAACTCTGATGAAGGTCCTCCATGAATTCCCCAGGAGATGCTGTCTGAAGTAGAGATGGAAATTCTCTCTCTGAATGCTGGAATCACATCTCATTTTAAGGCCTTCAACTGATTGGATGAGATGTCTATCATTGCTGAAGGCAGTGTCCTCAGTTGATTGTAGACGTAATTAGCCATAGATGTAATCAATTCACTGATGATTAAAGTCCATTAAATGCCCTTGTATTGCAGTTAGCCCAGTGCTTGCTTAACCAAGCGACTCAGCAACATTACCTGTCCAAGTTGACGCATTAGCCTAACCATCACAGTCCATCCCTTGTCAACTTGGCAGCCATACACATCACCTTAAACCATACTTAATCTCTAAATAAAAACAACAACAGATATATATTTATTTTCACCTAACTGTGCTCAACTGTACTGTGTACAACCAAAAGACACTAAATCCCTCCAGAATAAGGAGCAAATCCTTGGGTAATATTCACTCTTAAACTTGACATCCTTAAATACTATGATATGAAACTGATACAACTTATGTCACATGATAAGGGGAAAAGATAGGGAAGAAAACAAAAATATTTTCTTTATGTACATATACAAACATACTCAAAACAAAACAAAGAAGAAATAATCCTAACTATTACAGTCCTTGTTTCTGTAACTGGTCATGTGGTCATAGATCATATTTATCACTACCTTCTTCCAGTACCCATTCCATATTCCCTTTACCCTCAGCAACCACTCAGCTGGCCATGGCTCTTTGCCTGGTAGAGTAACCCAAACATTCATTCCTGAAATTTCTGAGCCATTGGTAGTCCTGCCTGGATTGGGTTGTTGCAGTTAATCACAGGACATGCTCTAGAGGATCTCTTATATTCCAGGCAAATTCTTCTTTGTCTCCATTGTGTAGTTCTTAACCTCCGTTGTGTAGTTGCAATCCTGTTTCCCCTTAATAATCAGCATCAGTCACCCCAGCCTGTTCTTTGCCTGTTGATTCAGAGGCATAATGAGCCCAAAGTGGCCAGGTGGCAGTCTTAACTTACAATTCAGTGGAATCATTGTGTTTCCTGGTGGAACCACTCCTCGTTTTGGAACTAAGACCTGTAAACCAGTAGAGCTTAAGGTTGTAGGGACAGGAAGCAAAATTTTCCTAGCGGTTCACTAGGGGTAATAATGAGTGATGCCACTCGTATTTCCACCCCTTGATTCCTGGACCCATGAATTCTGGCTATGGGGGAAACAGTACCATAGAGTAGACACTGATTTAAAGCATACACAACTTCCTGGAGAACATTGTCCCAGCCCTGCAAGGTATTGCCACCTAGTTGGCACCATAATTGAGTCTTCAAAAGCCATTCCACCGTTCTTTCAGTCTAGCTGCTTCAGGATGATGGGGAATATGGTAAGACCAGTGAATTCCATGAGCATGTGCCCATTCCCACACATCATTTGCTGTGAAGTGGGTTTCTTGATCAGACACAATGATGTGTGGAGTATCATATTGGTAAGAAAGACATTCGGTAAGTCCATAGATGGTAGTTTTGGAAAAAGCATTGCGTGCAGGGAAGGCAAGCCCATATCTGGAGTATGTGTCTATTCCAGTTAGAACAAATTGCTGCCCCTGATCTAAGTGGTCCAGTGTAACCCATCTGCTACCAGTAGCATGCTGATCACCTCAAGGACTGGTGCCATATCGGGGACTGAGTGTGGGTCTCTGCTGCTGACAGATTGGGGTACTCAGCAGTAGCTGTAGCCAGGTCGGCTTAGGTGAGGGGAAGTCCATGTTGCTGAGCCCACGCATGATCTCCATCCCTACTACCATGGCCATTTTGTTCATGAGACAATTGAGCAATGACAGGAGTGACTGGAGAAAGAGGCTGACTGCTATCCACAGAATGGGTCATCTTATCCACTTAATTATTAAAATCTTCCTCTGCTGAAGTCACCCTCTGGTGAGCATTCATGTGGGACACAAATATCTTCATGTTTTTTTGCCCACTCAGAAAGATCTGTCCACATACCTCCCCCACAGACCTCTTTGTCACCAATTTTACAATCATGTTCCTTCCAAGTCCCTGACCATCCACCCAAACCTCTGGCCATAGCCCATGAATCAGTGTACAAAAGCACCTC
>JAQZBX010042584.1:0-21961 GCA_029593785.1 Cabassous unicinctus
AGGCTCTGTTAATAACTAAGTGTATGATCTCTGTTATGTTGTGTTTCTAACTGGGCATGAGTGTTCTCATCTATACAAGGACCCTAGTATTTTTAGATTTCAATTTGCTATGCAGATTACACAGGATAATGTACACAAAATGCCCAACCCTTAATAGCCACTTCAAATTATGTGGTAGTTGCTATCATAGTTTTCCTTCAGGGTAAGTTTAATGTTGGTAAAACTGATCTTATGAATGTCTGTTACTTCATGTTTTCAGACTATATGAGAGTTGAGAAAATGGTTTTGAGTCTTCCAGAATGATGATTTTTTTTTGTAAATTCAAGCTCTCTATATTTTTACTTTTTAGCCTTTATTTCCTCTTAGAGTAAAATCAGCTACACATAAGCACAACCAGTCTAAATTCTTCAGATAATACTTAACATAAATGACTTAAAAGATCAGCTTGATGAAGTAGCTAAACCTCAAATTTTTCTATTATGTCTCCAGTTCTTCGTAGTAAAGTAGATAATTTCCCTAATGAAGCATCATTTGATACAAAATATGCCTTCTTTTATAAATCATCTTTCGAATCTATAGACAGAATCAGAGACATCAACACTTGGCAGGAAGCTATATCAGCAGGAAGCTATATCAGCAAGGTTATCTGGAACATTAAAGGAAAACATACTCTTTACTGTCATTAGCAAAGGCAGAATGGAGTGAAATGGATGAATTTTTATTGCATATTAAAGACAGAATAATGAGATTCATTGGGCTTACTCTCAATGAATGGATTTATAGTTAGTGTCATATAACAATCGCATATATAATTAAAAGAAAAAATATTTAGCATATGCTATAGAGCCCACTTATTTACTCAATGCTGTCAGGATAAAAGTTGATTTTATAACTATTGTGTTTCACATAAATAGAATTTGGATGTCGTATTTTAATTGCATGCATGGTAAACATAGACTTAAAATTTTAATTTAACACAAAATACTTTAATGCAGCTCATAAATAAGTACTCTGCCGCGATACTGTATTCATGTAGTTGAACAAGTTAAGCCTGAAAATTGTGGTCATTTTTATTATTCTTTTATTTGGATCATTAAAACTACTTTTAAAAGCACACACTATCACTAGGCCTTAAACAAAGGATATCAATAAAGGGCCTTAGAGACCAAATACAGTGTTCTCACACTTTCATAATTGTCTTGTCTCACAGATGGCAGAGAAGAGAAGGTTTGATCTCTAATGTACCTGGAATTTCTCCTATGTATGTTATCCAAGTATACATTGGAGTGAACTCCTTTTTTAGCCTACCTAATAGTACGTTTTTCAAAACTTACTTGAATATTTTTATTTCCTTTAACTATAAAATTACGGGAGAAAGAGAGAGAGAGGGAAAGAGAAGAGATATGAATGTAGAGTTGAAAGTACATTGGAAATTATATTTATGTCGAGGCAAAAGTGTATGTGTGTGTGTTCTTTGTAAGTAATAGGTAATATGTCAGGATTTGCACAGAAATCAGAAATTACCTTATGTATATAATTTTTTTTGCTCTTGAATTCTTTAAGGATTAAATGAGCACTTTTTGTTCTCTGGCCACATATTTATGTTTCTATTTACACTTTTTAATCATCTTCCACATGGGATCTGTGATTACCTTTCTTGGTGAATAATGACAAATGGCTTTCTTCTCTTTCCAGCTTTAGTTTTAAACTTATTTCCTAATCTTCTTCTAAATGTAAGGAATCTCACTTTGACAAAACTGTATCATCTTTCATAACATAAATATAAATCATTTGTAATCACTGAATGCAGCCCAGTCCAAAGCATGGCAGATATTTCGATCTGTTAAACACTGGAAAGCACACTTGACAATTACTTAAGAATGAATGAAGCATTTCAGTCTATATTGTAAAAACCAAATGTCCTATGCTGAAATCTAGTGTCTAAAGATGTTGGATCCGGTACTATATTTCAATCACTGAGGATATCAATCCTGATGCAAATACCTCTTTAATATTTTGTTTTTGTTTTTGCTTTTTGCATTTAAGCATTTTTTTTTAGGTCATGCAATTTACTTTCTTCATACTCCATAAAAGAAACAGTCTGATGGCACTATATTGTAAGAAAATAATAACAATGGCTTTTACAATAAATTTATTACTAATTATTTGATGATATTTTATAGTTATTTTAGAAACTGCATAGCAATAATAACATTTTAAAGTTATGGCCATATAACTTTTTGATAGAAATATGTCTGGAAAATCCATCCAAGGATTTTGCAGTAATTATAAACAAATGCATAGAGAAACATCTTGCACATTTATTGTTAACATGTGACAAACAATTACAATGTTACAATAACTTGAAGAGGCAAAAATGGATAATTAGTGTAAAGTTTCTCAGGAAAGAAAATCGAAAAAAAAGAAGAAAAAAGAAATTGTACTGTATTTGATGTCATACAAAGTTCATATATTTTCAGAATATTTTTGTTCTCTTGTTCACAACTATTCCAGACGACCTAATTGAACAGGATCATTGCCAGGAAAGACCAAATAAAATGGTTTGGTGTGAAAAGACTGTCCTATGAGATAAGTTGAAATGGAAGTCTAATTTATCCCAGTGTGAGTCATCTGGGTGTGGTTTAAATTACATAATTTTCACCCTGTTTTTCTCATTTAAATTTAATACATCGTTGGAGATAAATGGGGCTGCTCCCATTTATAAATATGATTAATAAGAAAAAATGTTCATGTACATTGTATGAAAGTTTGAACTAGTACTCAGGTGTTACATTCCACTGTAACATACTACAAAATATATTGGTATTCATTGTTCCTTGTTACTTTTAAGATGATGTAATATACGGAAAGGTAGCAGAAAATTTAACAGAAAATAAAACCATTAAATTAGTTTGTTTTTTTTTTTAACATGACAAATTTAGGCAAAAAATGTATGAAACCATGTCTTCATTTTATTTTTATAGGAAAAGACATTCACTTGTGTCCAATCAAATGCTTAATCAAAGCCTGTGCTATAACTGCCTAGGTTCTCATATGTTTGTCTAAGAAACAGACATTTGTATAAAATTGGGGGAAATCTGTTTCAATAGATATTGCCTTGAAGACATATAAATATAACAAGATGTCAGAGGTACCATCACATTTGGTGCCATACACTATTCAGTTGAAATATGTGACTGGAGTCACTATGTTTATATTGATGGGCTTCACAGATAACATTAAGCTGAAAGTCACCCTATTTTCCCTAATTCTAGCAATCTATCTTTTTACTCTGATAGGAAATTTGGGACTGTTTTTTTTGGTCATTGAGGATTCCCGGCTCCACAACCCCATGGACTATTTTATGCGTGTCTTGTTGTTCTTGGATGCCTGTTATTCTTCAGTTGTTATCCCCAAAATGTTGGTCAATTTCTTGGCAGAGAGTAAAGCTATTACATTTCTTGGATGTGCAACGCAGATATTTCTAGCTGTTACTTTTGGGACCACAGAATGTTTTCTCTTGGCTGCAAATGCTTATGTTTGCTATGTAGCAATCTACAACCCACTTCTATATTCAGCTGACATGTCAGCTCGAGTCTATGTGCCACTCATCATTGCCTCCTATGTTGGTGGCATTTTACATGCTATATTGCACACAGTGGCCACTTTTAGCCTATCCTTCTGTGCATCCAATGAAATGACATGTTTTTTGTGACATGCCTGCACGCTTTGCTATTTCTTGTTCTGACACTCATATCAACCAGCTTCTACTCTTCTACGTTGCAGGCTTTATTGAGATAACCACTATATTAATTGTCTTGAGCTCCTATGGTTTCATTCTCTTGGTCATTCTGAAGATGCATTCTGCTGAAAGGAGGAGAAAAGTCTTTTGCACCTGTGGCTCTCACCTAACTGGAGTCTCATTTTACCATGGGACCATCCTCTTCATGTACGTGAGGCCAAGTTTCTACTACGCTTTGGATTATGATATGATTGTGTCTGTATTTTACACTGTTTGATTACCATGCTGAATCCCATCATCTATAGTTTAAGGAAAAGAGATGTAAAAGAGACAATGCAAAAAGTGTTTGTGAAACATTGTTTCAGCAATAAAGTACATTTATGGCATTGAGTCAAATTGAAAAGGATGCTGGGATCCATCCATATATATTCCCGGTGAGAAATAAAGATGAAAATTGCTTGTTTTTAGCTAATATAGCTTAGAATGTTCCCAAATAAATCACTAATTTGCCCTTCTGTGCAGCATTTTATAAATGTGATAAACTCTGTCATCAATATGCCTATGACTACATTTGAACACATCCATATTAAATATTCACTTATATACATGCATTGTTCTTGTTAGTCATTGTGTACCTTGATTTTTACTTATTATAATTAGAGTTGGTGTGTTCACGATTTGATGGCTTCATGTATTCTCACATTTGTCATAGTAATTCTATTGCACTTATTATGAAGTTAATTTCCCCTCTGAAATCCCTGAGAAAGATTTCCCTATGGTTAATCACTTCCTGAACCTTCCATATCCAGATCCATCCAGGCATCTGAGCATGTCTTTTGCACTCTTTGCCTCAACACCATATATTTTTATACCTTATTATATTACTCCTTTCCAATTTTGGTTACATATATTGATTAGATCTATTCTGAAATTCCTCAAAATATACTAAGACTAAATTATAATATTTAGAATATACTTAAGAATCAGTTAAGACAAATAACATTATAACTTTTAGAGAAGGACCCGCAACTGGCTACAGGATGTAGATGCTCTACAATCTGAATATGCCATCCTTATTTGAGGGTTCCTTTGATGCTCAGATATTGGGCTCAGTTTGCATCTCTATCTTATCTCTTATTTATGAGGCATGACTTTGCATTTGTTATTGATCCTCAAATTTACTGCTAGTGAGTGAGGCACATATGGAAGGTTTCTCATTTCAAGTTGTCCCTGTTTCTGCCTTATTTATTCTGCTGTACTTAGGTTGGTTCCAAGTTATTTTCAGCAGGAATTGAAACTCCCCTGGAACCAGCACCATATAGTTGTACTTAAAAGGGATATATTAAATTTCCCTTTAATTAAAAATTAAAACTTGATCTATTTGCTGAAGATTGAGTGTGGACTAATTTGAGAAATAAAAACACTGAGACCCAGCCTTAGGGGACCCACACACTTTCCTGATTTTTACCTCCAGGAGTCCCAACAGTTTCTTACTCTGTAAATAGCAGAAAAATTCCTTTATGCCTCTGTCAGGAGTAAGAGGGAAATAGCCATTTAAAATATTCCCAAAGTATTTTGGCCTCTTTGTCAAATGCCTACCTTTAATGGATACTATTTAATCAGAGTCTAACCAACCTGGATTTACAAGATCCTAACTTCCCTAGGGAAAGATACCCAATTTCAGGACTCTCTGAGTCCACGTATCACCTGGAGGGAGGAGGGGGAATGGTAGTAAACATTTGTGCGACCTTATCATAACATTATAGAACATCACCTCTCCTCATATCTTAAGACCACATTAAGAGAATTACTGCATATAAGAATGGATTACAAGTTTAAGAAGTGCAAGGCTCAGACAATTTAAGGAGCAATCCCCAAAGAAACCTGACAACAAAGAGAAAAAACAGGTTCAACAGAAAAAATTTTAGCCACTGAAAGCTACAGCTACAAGAAGCAATGAACAAATCTTAATTCATTGCCACATGAACCTAACACTTCATGCTAAAAGTCTTTACTTTAGTTACATTTAGCTGATACATCATACCTGGTTTTCAACAATAAATCAAAAGTCATGGTAAAGGGCAAAAAAAAAAAAAAAATTAGCAGTGTGAAGACCATAACAACATCAGAACCACACTCAAATTTTGCAGAGATGTTGAAATGATCAGAACAGTAATTTAAAGTGACTATGATTAGTATGTTAACAGCTCCAAAAGAAAAAGTGGAGAACATGCTCAGACTGATGGGTAGGAGGTGACATGAGCAAGATTGTGAAGCAAGACATACTTGATCGACTGGCCCCTGAAAAACAGTGAAAAAATGGGTAAAATTTGTCAGAATTAACTCCCCCAAAATGTGGAAAACAATCAAGGAAAGATGATGATTGAACAAATAACAACATGAAATCAGGAAACAAATTTAAAAAAACTAAGAAATTTAGGAGTGCAAAAGGGCAAGTTTGTTTGTCCAGGGCCCATCTGCCCCAGGCTCAGCATGGTAGTCCTATGACCCACATGCAAATGAGGGTCCCTGGAACCTGATTACTGGTGCACCTTAATTAACATACTAGGTATCTTTGTACATCAGCCCCAACTGCCTCTGTGGAACACTGACTCAAAGACCATGTCTGGGTCCATAACCTGGGATTTACTTGAGACTGAGAAATGGCACAGAAAACTATGTACGTACGTATATCTATATATATTTATCTATTTTTATATCTATCTATCTATCTATCTATCCATCTATATAATATGTATAAAATTCCTTTATAATATAGATGCAAAAATCATCAACAAATTCCAGAAAAATCAATCTAATAAATGCTTACTGGTTTACACAGTATGACCAGCTGGGATTTGTCCCAGAAATGGAAGGGTGGCTCAACATAAGAAATATAACCAAAATACAACACCACATTAATATATGAAGAAAGAGTACATTATAATATCAATTGATGTAGAAAAGGAATTTGTCAAAATTCAATGCAATTTCATGATAAAATTACTTGGTAAAATAGGGATAGGAAGAAACTTCCTCAACATAATAAAATCATATATGAAAATCCCACAGCCATTATTTTACTTAATAGTTTAAGACTGAAAGCCTTTTCCCTGAGGTCAAAGATGTGATAAGAATGTCTGCTTTTGCCACTGCTTCAAGAATGAAGGTCTGATACATATTATAATACTGTAAGAATGAATCTGAGTGAAATAAGCCTGAAAGAAAAAAAATATTTATATGAAATACCTAGAACAAGCAAAATCACAGATTACATATTAACAGTGGCTGAGTTGTGAAGAAAATGAGGAGTTATTGCTTAATTGATGTGGTGTTTTTTGGAGGCTTACAAAAAGTTTCAATAATGGATTATAGTGATGGCAGCACAATAAATAATGTAATTAATACAACTGAATTGTACATTTGATAGTGGTAAAAATGGAATGTTTTGAGTTGTATAAATGTTATTATAACGAAAAGTTAGGAAAAAGCACAGAGGCGTAATGTTAGCCAAGAGCTGGAGACTAAGAAAGAATAGAGGAACTGCAATACATCAAAAACTTTGTAACAGAAATAAAGAATAGCTTTGTTGGATATATCAGATGATTAAAGAAAGTATCGGTGAGCTTGAAGGCATGTCAATAGACACTTCCTAAACTGAAGAGCAAAGGGAGACTCAAAGATGGAACAGAATATCCAAGAACTGTAAGTCAATAACTAAAAGTTTACATATGCATAATGGGGAAGATGAGGAGAAATAAATGATTAGAGTAAAATATTAGTATTAACAGAATTTTTGAAAATTATTGATAGATACCTAACCACTTCCAAAAAACTCAAAGAACACCAAGAAGGATAAATATTTTTTTAAAAATCTATGTCTAGGAATCTATTATAACTGAAGGACATCAGTCATAAAGAGAAAATCTTGAAAATAGCCAAAATAAAAAAATCAAATTATGTATAGAAGTAAAGGTTAAAAATTATATCAGACTTCTCCTTAAAACTTGTAAGCAAGCAGAGAGTAGTGTTGAATCATTACAAAGTTGATGAAATAATTACTGAGAATTGTATATTAGGCAAAATTATCTTTCAAAAGTGCAAGAGAAATAAAGACTTCTCAGACAAATGAAAATTGAGAGAATTTGTTACTAACAGACATGCTTTGCAAGAAATTTTAAAAGATGTGCTTCAGAAAGATGGGAAATTACATAGATCAAAAACTCATGTCTACATAAAGAAAGGAAGAGACTTGGAGAAGGAATATGAAGGTAAAATAATATATATATATATATATAATTTAAATATCATTAAATTTTATTTTTAATCCTGTTGATCATTATTGTCAGTAAAACACAATTATGTGAAAATCTTGATTAAATAGTATAATTGGTGATTTTGCTGAAATAAAGGCAAAGTTTTATGGACTAAACATATAAGAAATGTATTAAGTATATCTTTTTAAAAAAATAAATTATTGAAGTACATCATTCATACATAAACATAATTAAACTGTAAGTGTTCAGTAACATCATGAATTTACAAAACAAACATGTGTAACATCATACAGGGCTCCCACACATCAACACCCGCCCACAAACACCCTGCATTGTTGTGAAACATTTGTTAACAAATCATGAAAGAGCATCGTCAAAGTATTACTAGTAACTATAGTAACTATAGTCCGTATTTTCCTCCCCTATACAATTTTTTAAGGATCTATTTATTTATTTATTTATTTATATCCATTTATCCCCTGTATTATTCAGCCAAAGGGGTGTTGATGCAAATTACCAGAAGTAGGTTGGTATTTATTTGGGGTAAAAGTACAAAGTTACCAGGCAATAAAGCGTAAGTTTCTTCCCTCACCAAAGTCCATTGCCATGTGTTGGAGCAAGACAGCTGCCGAAGTTTGCCAGGATTCAGGGTACTTGGGTTCCTTTTCCCGGGGCTGCATTTTTCTCTCGGCTTAGCTACTCTGTTTCCTCCACAAGGTCAGCTGTAGACTATGAGGCTCTCTAGGCTCTGCTTCTCTCCACAAGGTTCTATCCCAGAGCCTTCTCTCCTTCCTCACGACCAAGCTCTCTTACTTCCCAGGGCTCCAGCTCAAGACTCCAACAACAAAACTTCTCTCTATATCTTTTGTCTTGCCTTTTATATTTGATTCCCCCACCCACTCACGAGGCCTGGTGGTGCACAGGGCCTGATGGTGCACCCATGCACGAGGCCTGGTGGCCCACACAACTTCTATATGTTGCTTTTTTTTTCTACCAGGAGATCCCAAGGATCGAACCCAGGTCCCTCCATATGGGAAATGGACATCCAACCACCCAAGCCACATCCATCCCCTGCTATATCTCTTAAGGTTGACCAAAGATACCCCAAGTTACAGTATTTTCCCATACGGGATGGTCATATAATAAATCAGGATTAGTTTATCACCAATAGCCTAAAAACCAGACTTAGGGAGAAAAACTGGGTCTGGGGACACATGCATGGTTTCTAATATAGCGAAGGTTTCGCCTACCCTGATTATCACAAAACCAGGTCAGCGAGAATATTCATACAAATAATACATTTTTATTTTTCTTATTTAAACTAATCTAACATAACAGTTTGTTCTAAATAATAATATTACCAATAGAGTTGATGATTATAGCTTAAGGATAGATAAAATGTATGGCAGCAATGCTATAATGAATGGGAGAAGAGAATTGAGACTACTGTTTAAAGGTACCAGAACTACAAGTATTATAGTACTGTTTGGAAATGGACTCATATTTATTGTAAATGTACATTATGAACATTGGGGCAACTTTTTACTTTCTTGTTTGCTAAAATAAATACCATACAATGGGTTTGTTTAAAACAGGAATTTATAGGCTCATGATTTCAGAGCATAGAAAGCTTGCATCCTCCTGGGTCAGTATCTACTGGCTGGTTAGCAATCTTTGGATTCCTTGGATTTTCCATGACATGACAATGCACAGGGAGGCATCTTCTCCTATCTCTTCTGACTTCCATGGACTTCCATATTCTGAATTCTCTCTTCATCTGCCTTTCATTGGATTTTTAAAGGACTCCAGAAATCTGGTTTAAAGCCAAAGCTTATTCATTGGGTTCAGTTGTTAATTCTCTTGAAGAAATATTATTACAAGCTTTCCACACCCACAGGACCAGGATTGAACCTGAACATGCCTTCTGTGGGCAACATGATTCAATCCCCAAAAGCAATAACTAAAAGATCAAAAATAAGCATAACTGATTGGTGAAGAAAGGAGAGAAAATGGAATCATGTAAAATGTTCACTGAAAACCAGGGAAGGAAGTAAAAGAACAAGGCACAAAAAAATTAATCAAAGAGCAGGGACAAGGAATAGAAAACCATTGCAAATGTGATAGATATCTGTGGTGGTTTAGAATTGTATATATCCTAGAAAATCATGTTTTAAAGCTAATCCATCCCTGTGAGTGTGAACCTATTTTAAGTAGGTTTTCATGAGGTTATTTGTTAAGGTTTGGCCCAGGATGGGTCTTAATTTTCTTATTCAATTCCTGTGTAAATGGGATGAATACAGGGAGAGAAAGCCAGGGAGGCAAGAAGCTGAATGCAACAAAATTCAGAAGTGAAGGGAGAGATCAGCAGATGACGCCATGTGCCTTCCCATGTGACAGAGAAGTCCAGGACTGCTGACAGCCAGGCTTCAGGAAGAAAGCATGGCCTCATGATGCTTGATTTGGACATTATTCTCAGCCTTAAAACTGTAAGCATGTAAGCTAATAAATTCCCATTTTTAAAGCCAACACATTTCACTGCATATTCTTTGAGCTGCCAGGTAATTAAAACAATATTAATCCACAATACCAAGAATCATTTTAATTGTGAATGGAATGGGTTAAATACATCAATTAAAAGATATACACTATCACTATAGGCTGTCTATTAAGAACCGATTTTAAATTTATAAAAATAGATAAATTAAAACTAAAGGGATGTCAAATGATATGCCATGCTAAAACTTATTAAAGTTCTGGAATAGCAATATTAATTTCAGACAAAGCATATTTCAGAACAAAGAAAATTATTAAGGATAAAGTGGGACATTATATAATGATCACATGGACAGTTTTCCAAGAAGATATAATTAATCCTGCATGTATATACACCTGTCAACGGAGGGTCAGAATATGTGGAGCAAAAACAGCACTGCAAGGAAAAATAGATAAATCTGTTATAACAGCTGGAGATCAGCACCCTTCTATCAATTATTGACAGATCCAGCAGGAAAAAAATCAGTAAATTTATTGCTGAACTTAACAGAATAATGAATCAAATGGATGCGGTTGATATTTATAAAATACTTCATCTATACAGAAGACACATACTTTTTAAGCTACAGGGAACATTCACCATGATAGACCACATCCTGAGCCATAAAGCACATTCCACAAAAGTTAAGTCAGAGTGAAATCAAACAAGTAACAAATAACAGAAAGAAAACTGGAAAATGTCAAAACATTTGGGCAGCAATCAAAATGTCCTTTAATAGTTGAATAAGATAACCATGGTATATTGAACAATGATTTATTTATTATTTTATCTATAAAAAATGAACTATCAAGCTACAATAACATAAAGGCACCTTAAATGTATAATGCTAAGTGAAAGAAGCCAGTCTTAAAACTAACAAACCATATGAGTCCAATCATATAATATTGTGAAGAAGAAAAATTATGGACAGTAAAATATAAGTGATTGTCAGGGAAACAAGATGAGGAGGAATGAATATCTAGAGCAAAAGGAATATTTAGAATTTTGAACCTGTTATACAGGATATTGTTTTGATGGATTCAAGATAATAGCATTTTTCAAAACCCATAAAACTGTGCAACATGAAGAATGAAAACTAATGTAAAATATGCACTTTAATAATAATGTATCAATATTGTTTCACCAATTGTAACAAACATACCATTCTGATTTAAGATATTAATAATAGCAGAGACTCTTTAGGTGGGGAGAGAGAATAAATGAGAATAATCTGTACTTTCTGTGAAATATTCTGTAAACAAAGTTCTGCTCTAGAAATGAATTCTGTGAATATAAATGCTTAAATTAAAAAAAAAAAATTGAGAAACACAACACTGACCATAACGTAGACAACATTTTGTCTTATAAAGAAAACAGTGATCTATTTTTTTATGAAATTTTGAGATGTTTTTCTATAAAATGGAATAAACTATTTCATAACCACATCTTAATAGACATCTCTCATAAAATTTACAACTCTGAATATTCTGGTATTATTTTCTATGCTTCTGTTTAAAATAGGATTTCAAAATTGTTGAGGCAAAGTTTCAGTCAAGCTGTTGCCTGGTTTTTTGGTTTAGTTGCTTTTTCAAATTGACAAAAAAAAAAATCTTCCTTTGGGAAAGTTAAAGTTGGACCTTAGGAATAAAGATGCACTCACTTATGCCTAAAATTATCTGACCAATAATTCATTCTACAAATAAAACAAAAATGTATATCAAGTTAACATTTATAATATTCCATTAACCCCCACCTTTTTATTTCCTAAAAGTAGAAACCAAATGGTTAGATTAAGTAGTATCCCTTGATTTGCTATTTGTTCAGATAAATATGGAATAAAGGTATATTTAACTCTCACGTTAATAAGACTTCAATCTTCAAAACTCAGCTCAATTATCTTTTCCTGAAGGAAGAAATTCTTGACCCTCCCATCTCTGATGAGGCTTCTATTTCATATCACTTAACACAGTTATCAATTAATATTTGTTGTGGTGATATTTGATTACTGTCTAAATCTACCACTACACTGGCACTTTAACTTTCATAAAGGCAGACATTGTGTCTATTTGCCCTCACAATTTATCACCAGTGCAAAACATTGTACCTGGAAGATGTAATTTACTCAGAGAATATTTATTGAATGTATAGTAATTCCAAGAATGAGTAAAAGTTAATAGCAAAGTGCTACTTATATGCAGCTTATTAGGTACTGGACAATTATATAAATGTTTTGCATATATCAACTTAGGTGATCTCTATAGAAATCTCTGTATACAATAAAGAAACAAATTACCAATATAAGGAATGAATGAAACAATATAACAATAGTCTCTGCAAACAAGAAAAGTATATTAAGAAGATATTATAAAAAACCTTTTGTTGAAAAATTTGATTATTTATAAGAATTGTATAATTTCTTAAGAATACTCACACTAGAAGACACAGATAACCTGAATAATCCTAAAACTATTGATGAAATTGAATTACTCCTTACAAAATTTCCACATGAACAAGTATTCTCCATATCCTTTCAGCCCTGCAGTAGATATCTACATATTGGGAGACAGCAGAATGACACCTAGAAGAATCTTAAGCCCATGAGTTTCCTTGTGGATCAGACCCACCCACAAATTCTGGTCACCTAAATTCTGCATAGTTATTTTCAAGAATGATACTCTGTTTCTAAATTCCTCTACTACCACATAATAACATGGGCTCTAACTCAAATAGTTTCTCTTCCCAGCATAATCACTCCACTGATAAGTTGTTCTTTCCTTTACAGACAACTTTTCTTTTTCTGTAACTAGGCTAGCACCACTACGTTTAAGTAGACTCAGCTAGTATCCTTGGCCATGTTGGTCACAGGGCATTGGCCTATGAAGGGAGGTTCACTAATGATGAATTCAACAAAGAAAGGTAGCTGTGTAGTGTAAATATATTAGGAAATAGCATTTTCTTACTAACATTTCGGGTCCCACTGTTGTTGAATAACCAAGATCAGTGAGATCCAGGAGTCTGAGAAAATGTACATGGATGTTCGTAGTCTGGAGTCTATCTTGATAAATACCATCATGCCCAAGTGGCCCACCACTGAGACCACATAGATTGTGAGGAAGAACCAAATATTGTGACCTATCGGTCAGGGCAGTCTGTGATTCCTGGTAAATGAATTCATTCAGTAATGTTTGATTGTGTTTTTCCACCCAGATCTATCAGGAACCTATTCTGACATCAGCATAGCCAATAGCTTTTATGGAGTATCACCCAACAAATTTTTAGTGTAAAAATCCAGTATGAATAATATGACTCCAAATTATGCATAGTATAGTATATGGGAATCCTGCATTTTATGCAGATAGTTTTGTAAACTTTTCTGATAAAGAAAAAAAATCTTTAAAACAAAATGCAAAACAGAACAAAACACACACACTCACATACATATACATATTTATAGATATGCATTCACATATACGTATAACTGATGACAGATTGAGAGACATAGATTGATATCTATATGAATATGGATATTGTATATACACACATATACACATATCTTAGTCCAGTACTTGTTATATATGTTAACTGTGACAGCCTGTACCATATGTAGGCATAAGGTCTCTCATGGGACATTGTTTTGAAATGTGAGTTCCAAATGAGTTTCAACATATTTTGTTTTAATACATATATAACATAGAAATAAGTTTTATGAATAATGCAATTATCATATAGATACCAAACATTGAAAACTTTTAATATATTTTTCATCTTTGCTTCAGCTTTCTATTGTCTATCTGTTTCTAACGTCTATCTATCTATCTATCTATCTATCTATCTATCTATCTATCTATCTATCTATCAATCTTCTATTAAATGTACATGTGTATGTATGTGTATATATATATATATATATATAGGTATGTATAAATGTGTTTGCATATATTTGAGAGTATGCATGCTTACATGTTTGTATGTGAGTTTTATTTGGGAAAATATTTAAGGTTTCATTATTATGTATGATGTTAGTTGAAGTTTTCTCTGGATGCCCTTTTCATATTGAGGAAATTCTATTTGTGTATGTGTGTGTGTGTGTGTGTGTTTAAATTTTTCTACAGGGAATTCTATTTTAATGGTAGATTGGTGAAAATTATTACCATTAATGAATATAATATATGGCATTTTTATTTTTCTGTGTGCATTGAAATGGTCTTATGGTCATCTTCTTAAAACTTGTTAATATAAAGGATGATAATAAATTTATGAATGGTAATCTAAAATTGTATTCTAGAAACAAACCCATCTTGTTCATGAAGTAATATCAGTTTCACATATTAGTAGATTGAATTTGCTAAAATATTGTATAAAATGTTTTATATCTATTTTCACGAGGCTCTTCTTTCTTGTTTATTTCCTAGAAAATATCTTCATATACTTTAGGTGTCAGCATAAAGGTATTACAATAAACAATGTTGGGATGTATTCTCTCCTATTTTCTCTTGTGGAAGAGTTTTATAAAGCTGACATTATTTCCTTATATGCCTCAAAGAATTTTATAATTTAGTAATCTGTGATGAAACTATATTTTTATGTGTATGTTTGTTTCAAATATTTTAAATACAGTTTTTATTTCTTTTATTAGATATAGGGGTGCTATGATTTTATGAGCTTTGATAGTGTACTTCTTTTAAGGATATACATATTTCATCTTGGGGACTATATTGGCATAAAGTTTTTAAAATAATATTCCTCATATTCTTTTCATATTTGTAAAATCTGTAGTGAAATTGCTCTTCTCCTTCATGAGATGGGCAATTCTCAATTTTTCTGATCAGTTTGGCTAAAATTTATTAATTTTGCCTTCTCAAAGATCTTCATTTGCTTGAAATGAGCAATATTTTCTTTGTTTTCATGCTATTTTACCACCTCTAGTTATTGCTTCCTTTCTTCTGTTTAATGTGTGTTTCATTTGCTCTTTATCTAGAGTTTTTTAAGTGCAAGCACAGCAATTATTTTCAGACTTTTCTTATTATAAAATATGAATTTATTGCAATACATTTCCCTTTCCAGCTTCAGTGACATCCCACGATTTTTATAAGCTGTGTTTAATATTCATTTAGATAAAAATCATTTCTAGTTTCCCTATTGATTCCTTTTTTGTTGATGCACTGGTTATTTTAAGTGGTTTATTTGGTTCACAAATGCTTGGATATTTTATAGAAATCTTTGGTAATTGATTTCCAGTTCCACTCTAGTCAAAGAATAATACTCATATAAATGAAAACATGAAATTTACTGAGAATTGTTTTATGTACCAGAATATGGGCTACCATAGTAAATGTTCTGTGTGCAGTTACAAACAGAATATGTATTATACTGATGTTGAGCTGAGTGTTTTATAAATATCAATTAGGCCAAATTGGTTATTAATACTGAGCAACTCTGCTAAAAACTCTGAGTTATTGACTGTTGTCTGTTTATTATCAAGAGAGTTGTATCGGAATTTCTATGTAGTTTGGGATATCTATTTAACCTTGCAGTTCTATCAGCATTTTATGCATGTTTTTTGAAGCTCTGTTATTAGAAGCATGTAGATTTAATATTATTATGTATTCTTTATTAACATACCACCTTATTGTTATGAAATGTCATAATTATCCCTTATACTACTCCTCAGAATTCAATTTATTCTGATATTAATATAGCCACTCCAGGTTTCCATTACCTAGTATTAGTATGGTATATATTCTCCAGTGTTTTTAAAACCTATTTGTGTCCTTTTGTTTAAATTGTATATGTAGGCAAGCTATAGTTAGGGCATACTTTCTTCTCTGATTTGGCAATCACTGTCTTTTTAATTGAATATGTGGACTATTTATGTTTTGTGTGGTTGCTGATGAAATTTGGTTTAAATTCATCATCTTGCTTTCTCCCTGTCCTATAGGATTTTTGTTCCCATTTCTTCTTTTCCTGTTTTCTTTTTGATTAACTGCTCATTTTTTTATGACTCCATGATATCTTTTTAATGTGACTTTTAAAAACTTTATTTTTTTGTTATTACTTTATTGTTTACTTTAGGGTTCATAGAATAGATGGTATAGATCTTTTACTTATCAAAGTCCACATAAAACGGTAGTTATTCCACTTCACATGCAATTTTTGTTACATTTTTACTACAATGTTGTTGTTAACTATAGTTCATAAATTATATTTTCTATATGTATTACCACATTATTAACATACTGTATTAGAAGACCATTCCTGTATTTATATTATTAAACAAAATCCTCATTTACTTCCAAAATCATTGTTATACATTCCCAATATTATCCTCCAGCTGTCCAACTAACATCAATCTTCCTAGACTACTTATTTCAGCCACAATCTCATCCATTAATCAAGCAGTGATTGTTATATAGAGTATAATGTGTTATCAAGTCCAACCATTACCGCATATTTACATTTGACCTTATTAAACATTCTGCGTACATCCAACATCTTCCTCACTTTCTCTTTCCACATTCCAACTCCCACCAACCTACATTTCATAGTCCAACTCCAGAAATCTACTCATTTTATTTAGTTCTTATCAGTGAGACCATACAATATTCATCCTTTTATGTCTGGCTTATTTCAATCAATATAATATCCTCAATGCTCTTCCATGCTGTCATGTGCTTTGCCAACTGATTTCTTCTTACTGTTGAGTAATATTCCATTGTTTGAATATGCCACATTTTGTTTATCCATTAACAGTAGTTGACAGACACTTATGTTGTTTCCAACTTTTAGAATTGTGAATAATGTTTCTATGAACATCGGTGTGCAAATATCTGTTTGCGTCCTTACTTTCATTTCTTCTGATTATATTCCTGGTAGTGGGGTTACTGGATCATATGGCAGTTCTATATTTATTAATAATTTACTGAGGAACCATCAGATTGTCTTCCATGGAGGTTACATTTTACACTCCCACTAACAGTGAAGAAGTGTTCCTATTTTCCACATCCTCTCCAGCACTTGAGTTTTCTGTTCTCTTAGTAATGGCCATTCTGTATGGTGTGAGATGATTTCTCCTTGTAGTTTTGATCTGCATTTCCCTAATAGCTAGTGATGTTAAACATCTTTTCATTTGTCTTTTGGCAATTGTAGTTCCACTTCAGAAAAATGTTCAATTTCCCCCCGCCATTTATTAGTGGGGTTGCTAGTCATTTTGCCATTAAGTTGTGTGATCTCCTTTTATAACATGGAGATCAATCCCTTTTCAGGTATATGGTTTTCAAAGACTTTTTTCTCAATTGAATAGGTTTCTTTTTAACTTTCTTCACAAAGTCTTTTGAAGAACAAAAGTATTTAATTTGAGGCAGTCCCATTTATCTATTTATTTTCTTTTGTTGCTCATGCTTTGGGTATGAGGTCCAAGAAACCACCAGAAAGCACAAGATTGTGAAGATGTTTCCCCACATTTTCTCCTAAGACTTGTATGGTTCTAGTTTTTATATTAGGTCCTGGATCCATTTTCAATTAATTTTTGAATAAGTTGTGAGATGTGGGTATGGATATTTTTCTATAAAGTGTGAGATGTGGATATGGATATCCAGTTTTCCAAGCACCACTTGTTGAATTGGCTATTCTGACATAGCAGAGTGGGCTTGAAAGCCTTGTCAAATATCACTTGACCATAAGTGTGAGAGTCTATTTATGAACTCTTGATTCAATTGCATTGGTAAATCTTTCTATTATTATGCCAGTGCTATCTATTTTTGTTTGTTTGTTTACCAATATAGCTAGAAAATATGCTTTAAAGTCCAGAAGTAAAAGTCCCTCAACGTCATTTTCTTTTTAAAGATATTTTTGGCTATTTGGGGGCACTTACCCTTCCAGATAAATGTGATAATTGGCTTTTGTAGTCTACAAAGACAGATATAGGAATTTTTACTGGGATTGCATTAAATCTGTAGATAGTTTTGGTGGAATTAACATCTTAATAATATTTAGTCTTCCAACCTATGAACACAGGCTATTCTTCCATTTCTTGAGATCATCATTGGTTTCTTTTAGATAAGGTTTGTAGTTTTCTGAATACAGGTCCTTTATGTCCTTGGTTAAGTTTTCCTAAATATTTGTTTATTTTAGTCACTATCATAAATGGATATTTTTCTGACTTTCTCAACAGATTTTTCATTAGTAGTGTATAGAATGCTATTGATTTATGTGTATTAATCTTGCATCCTGCCACTTTGCTGAAATTATCTATAAGTTCTAATCATTTTGTTGTATATTTTTTCAGGATTTTCTAAGTATAAGATCATATCATCATTAGATAATACAAGCTTTATTGTTTCCTTTCCTATTTGGCTGCCTTTATTTCTTTTCCTTGCCTAATTGCTCTTTTTAATGCTTCTAGCACAATTTTTAATAGAAGTGGGGAGAGGTCATACTTTTCATGTTCCAAATTTCAGTCAGAAATCTTTTAGTCTTTCATCATTAATTACAATGTTAGCTGTCATATGCACTTTATCATATTGAGAACACTTCCTTCTACTCCTTTCTTTTGGCATGTTTTCATCAAGAAAGGATGTATTTTGTCAAATGCCATTTCTACATCAATTGAAATGATTATGTAATGCATTTATTATAGTTTTTAATGTAATAATAATTACTTTATTATTATTCTATACAGAGTATAATAATGTATTTTAATATAATAATATAATTGCAGTATTATATTATTAAGATTAATTTCATTATGTGAACCATATTTTCATACCTGGTATAAAGCCCACTTGATTGTGATATATGATTTTTTTAAATGTGTTTTTGGATTCAGTTAACCTGAGTTTTGTTGAGGAATTTTGTATACATATTCATTAAAGAAATTGGTCTGTAATTTTCTTTTTTCTAAATATCTTTATTTGGCTTTGGTTTTAAGGTGATGCTAGTTTCATAGAATAAGTCATTCTATCAGTTTATATCTTTTACTTGGGAAGTTCGATCCCTTAACATTAATGTTACTACTACAAAAAGGTTGCTTACTTTGAACATTTTACTCCTTGGTTTCTTGTCATATTTTACTATTGTCTGTCTTTTAATCTTTTCAATTTCTCTGACTTATGCTCTTCATTTCTACACTCTTCTCCAGGGCTCTCTCCCTTGTTTTTCCTTATAAGGCTGTACCACATCTTTTAATATCTCTTATAGATTTTGTCTCTTGGTAACATACTCTCATTTTTTGTTTGTCTGTAAAGTTTTTAATCTCCCCTATATTTCTGAACGATAGTTTAGCTGATAAATAATTCTTGGCTGGTGGTTTTTCTCTTTCAGTACCTTAAATATATCCTACTATTGCATTCTCACCTCCATGGTTTCTGAAGAGAGATAGGTATTTAGCCTTACATTGTCTCCCTTGTAAGTAATACATTGCTTCTTTCTGGCTGATCTCAAAATCTTCTATCTATGGCTTTTGACAATCTGAGTAATAGACATCTTAGAGTAGATCTAGTGAGAATTATTTTGTTTGAGCTATATTGTCCTTCTTGAATAAGTTTTAAACAATTTATTGAAGTATATCATTCATACATGAACATACATAAACCATAAGTGTTCAGTATACATCATGAACTTACAAAAAAACATGCATAACATCATAAGGACTCCCACATATCACCCCCCTGCACAGACAGTCTGCATTGCTGTGAAACATTTGCTAACAAATCCTGAAAAAGCATCGCCAAAGCATCACTACTAATTATAGTCCGTATCTTCCTCCCCTATATATTTTTTAAGGATTTATTTATTAATTTATTTACTTTAATCTATTCCCCCCCCCATTTTTTCTGTTTCTGTGTCCTTTCGCTGGGCAACACTCTGTGTCCATCTCCTGCCCTCTCTTCTCATCCTTCTTCTCCTGTCTACACTGGGATTCTAACCTTGGAACCTTCTATGGGAGAGAGGCATCCTACCATCTGTGCCAACTTAGTTCCTGGTTTTACAGTGTGTCTCATCTTGACTCTCCCTTGTGTCACTCTCCTGTTATGTCATCATCTTTCTTCATGGCTTGTGGGGCCTGATGGGTCACCCGCTAGAGAGGCCTGTCTGCATACCCGCTCATGGGGCCTGGTAGCAAACCCACACTCAGGGCCTGGTGGCCCATGCATCTTCTATATTTTTCTTTTTTTAAAAAATTTCCCGGGAGGTCCTGGGGTTAGAAGACAGACGTCAAACTACCCAATCCACATCCATTGCCTTGCTATATCTCTTAAGGTTAACCAAAGACACCCAAAATTACAGTCTTTTCCCACACAGGATGATCATATAATAAATCATGCTTAGTTTATCACCAGCATTCTAAAACCGGACCTAGAGAGAAAAACTAGGTCTGGGGACACATGCATGGTTTCTAATACAGCAAATGTTTAGCCTACCCTGATTATCACAAAATCAGGACAGTGAGAATTTTCACATCTTCCTGAATATTTATATTCATGTGTTTCATAATGGTTGGAACATTTCAGTATTTCCTCAAATAGTCTTTCTATCCCTTTTCCATTCTCTTCTCCCTCTGGGACAATTATAGCACATATTTTTGTGTGTTTCATGTTATCATCCATTTCCCTGAGACCTGTTCAATGTTTTGCATTCTTTCTCTGTTTCTTCTCCTAACTTTCCACATAAGAATACCTTATCTTCGAATTCACTCATTCATTCTTCTAACATTTGAAATCTGTTTTTATATGCCTCTAATGTATTTTTAATCTCATACATTGTGTTTTTCAAACCCATAAGCTCTGTTACCTTATTTTGCAGGCTTTCAAATTGTTCTTTATGCTCACACACTGTCACATTAATTCCTTTATCTCTTTAGTCATATTTCCCATCAACTCCTTAAATTGATTAAGGAGGGTTGCTTGAACATCATTTGTTAGTTGTCTTAAATCGTGAGTTTCATCTAGATTTTTGGTTTGTTCCTTTGAGTGGGCCATATCTTCCTGTTTCTTAGCGTAGGTTGTTATCTTTTGCTAATATCTAGGCATCTGCTTATGTTGATGACTTATCTCTTTTGATAAATATTTCTTTCTTGCTTAGTGCTTTTATTTCAGAGTTATTCTTGGAGGTCCAGCTTAACTTTTTCTAACTTTAATATTGCCTTGTTTAAGTAGTCAAAACTGTGGCAGGGAGCTGCTAATGGGGGACTTATTAGCTTTATCATGCTGGAAAAGAATCGGGAGAGACCAGTCTGTCTTCCTTTACTTTCCCAGCTGGCCAGTAAATGACACTCCTCATCAAACCCTTCCACAGAGATGAATCCTTCAATTTCCACTATCTCTTCTGAGCTAGTTTCATTCCCTGAAGAGAAACCACAGTCAACCATCTTCTGCACCCTTCCTTTTCTCTAGTAGGAATTTGTCCTTTCTC
>JAQZBX010042585.1:0-21963 GCA_029593785.1 Cabassous unicinctus
AAATGCACATATATGCATATGTATTTATATATCATTTTACAAATATTGGTATGTATTGTGAAAAATTTGATTTTTACCCACAATAATAAAAAAAAAAAGATGGAATGTAGAAAGCACCAATAGAAAGGTATGGAGTATTAAGGGAGTTCATAGGAGGAATATATCACATTAATTTTCTTGTCAGAAAATCCCAGTGAGTTTTTGGGCAGCTGTACTCTTAGCTCAGCTGGTGCAAGGGAAGAGGGAAGAGCTGAATTGCTGTTCACTGTTCCAGATTATGGGCCCAGAACTTCACAAAGGATTGGCCTTGTCAAATACTAAGGGAAAATATGTCTACCTTCGAGGATATACTCAGAGTTCCATCCTGGGATGTGGGACTTTTCAGTGTGAAAATCTGGAAAGTCCCAGTCAACCTGAGTGAGTCGTTCACACTACCTGGGAAGGGTGTAACCTAGGAGAAGCTATTATGTGCACCTGAGACAGACCCTGAAAGAGCTGAAAGCTGAGGCAGGCTGAATGCCAGGCGTCTCCCTCACCTGGGCAGCAGGTCTTTCCTAGAATGGATCTGGATGGCATCTCCATGGATATCACATTTACTTCTGTGCTAAGTATCGTTATACCCTTTTGCAGGTAGAGAATTAGGCTCAATGAATTTCAGTGCTTTGCATGAGGATTGGAGCTCTGTACAATCAAAATATTGAAACTGTGTACGTCATCCATAATGTAATTGGCTCTGAAACTCTTAAAAGGACCCATGGGCTTGTCTTTGGGGATAACTTCAAGGGGAGCTTTGATGAGACAGGAATATTTCCTATAGTCAGTTTGACGAAGGGAGGGTGACCGGGAGAGTGAATGGATGGCAAAAGCTTGAAGGGGAGTGGGTACAGCCCATGGTGTCTGTGGCAGGAAAGAGCCTGCAGCTCTGGAACTTGCTGGGGCAGAGTAGGAGCCCTGAGGGCGTGTTTGTTACCAGGCTCGCTCTGTGGTTCTACAAGTGCCTTTCCTCCCTCCTTCTCCTCCTTAGCCCCCTTTTACCAGCCATGTGCTGAATGCCGTGGAGTTGTTCAGAGGAAGCTTTCCCCCTTTGCTGGAGTGAAGAGAGATGAAGGAGGGACTGATAATGGCATGAAAAGGAAAGAGTTGAAGTTGAAGTCCACAATTACTTGGTCTTTTAAGTGTGAAGATGACCAGTTAAATAATTTGATTCACATACCCTAACCACCATTCTAATGAGTTCTGGTAAGCTGGCACAGAAAATTAATGATAATAAATTAATTCCAAGGAATTCCATTTTATGTACTCAATTATTAATAGGATTACAGTATTATTAATGGTGTCAATTATTAATGGCATGAATAATTAAGAATTCACATTCATACTATGCTATACAAAGGTTCCAGTGTTGTGCAAATTGCTCAGAATAAATAAACTAAGAGCATTCAAGCCTATGTGTTCAGCTCTCACATGTTTCTTGGAGAACATAGGTACAAGTATCTTCAGACTAATTTTATTGATGAGGGCTGTGTTACCAGGACTTCAGCTCAAGTCTTATATTAGGTTTAACAACAAAGAGGTTAGGGCATGAGGAACTTCATTTCCTTAATGAAATGAAGTCATGATTTTCCAGCATGTCTCAATCTATCTATAGGGGTGACCCCACCTGAAATTGATAACATTAGGAAACTAGGTGGGAGACCAAAGAGGGCTGTGTGAATTTAGTGAATCCAGAGAAGCTGACCCGGTAACCTAAGGCTGCGTAGCTAGTGTTGAGTTTAGTTTCAAAGACGGCAGTGCCCTCAAGCAACTATCATTCCAGCCAGTACAACCAGATTGGTGTAATGGAAAGTAAAAATGTGGAAGGGAGTTCAGGGAAGTGTGGCTTCAAACTTGGCAATTTATAAGCCATATGTACAAGTGTTAGGCAACATCTCTCTGAACCTCAATTTTCTCATATATTATGGGGATAATATTTATTCTGCAGGCTACTAGATAAAATGAATGAAGGAGACATAACAACTATTGTTGTTTTAGTTATTAAGATCTTCTAATCCAACTTGCTCATTTCATAAGTGAAGAAATTGGATCCTTGAGAATAGATGTTCTTTGTCATTAAGTTTGAGTGTTGGAGGTCTTCCCTTTTGCCCTTGAGATCACCTATCTTCTCCATCCTCCTCTCTTTCCCAGGAGGCCAAGCAATATGGATGACATCAACCAGAATTCACCTGGTTGGCTTCCACAAATAGGGGCCCCAGCAGAAGACAGGAAGAGGGAGGAGAGTGAGGTCAGGGTATCCTACTTCGAGTATAGTGAGGGATACAGTAAGTGACAGAGCTATTAACAGAGTCCAAGACTCCTGGTTCTTAGTGGGTAAAATCTTTCCATTATACTCATTTAACTTTCATTTATATGTTAAATAATTTATTTAAA
This sequence comes from Cabassous unicinctus, assembly GCA_029593785.1. Taxonomy (NCBI): domain Eukaryota; kingdom Metazoa; phylum Chordata; class Mammalia; order Cingulata; family Chlamyphoridae; genus Cabassous; species Cabassous unicinctus. The sequence goes on from JAQZBX010042585.1 coordinate 2,428, forward strand.
TTATTGTCTACTAAGAACAAGACCCTATGCTGGGCATAGGAGATATAAGAAAACCTGTAACACATGGGTGCCCAGCCTCTGAAACGTCACGTGATAGTACTCTAATGCAGGGTTCAGCAAGTCTTTTCTACAAATATTTTAGGTGTTGGAGGCTATAGGTCTCTCATTGCAGCTACTCAACTCTGCCCCTGTAGCACAAAAGCAAGCATAGAAAGTAGGTAAGCATATGGCTATGCTCCATTAAAACATTACTTATGCCCATTGAAATTTGAATTTTGTATAATTTTCAGTGGTTACAAAATATTATTTTTCTTTTGATGTTCCCCCCTCCACCAGCATTTACAACTGCACAAACTATCCTTAACTCATGGCCATGGGAAACCAGGCAACAGGCTGGATCAGGCCCACGGGGTGTAGTTTGCAGACCTCTGCAGTCGCTCTGTATGACCTTGGTGCTAAGGCAGGAGCTTTAAGGAGGCCAGCAGTTGGGCCAAGAAAGCTGAGAAAGGATTTGAAGGGGAAGAGACATTTGCACAGGGCCTGGATGGATGAGTAAGGAGTCTGGTTCCCAGAGAAGGAAGAGTGCCTTTGAGACTCAAACCATGAGCAAGAGCAAATAGTCATGGAAGTTCAAGGCATCCTCAGGGGCTGGGGCCTGAACTAGTAGGGGCGAGAAGTGTGGCTGGGGCTGGTGGAGACAGAGGAGACACTGGCCTGGTGGCTCAGAGTCAAATCCTGAAGGACCATAGGTGCCCTGCTGAGAGACAGGCTTCAGAGGTGGAGAAGCTGAGTGACTGGAATCCTGAGCTGACGCATTGGACAGATGGGGTACAAAACCCAGCTCTGTTGCTTTTTGGCAAATCTTTTCACCTCTCTGAGCCTCCTTTCTTACATGCAGAGCAGTCATCAGGACAGTCGGCTTCATCATAACAACGAGCATTCGATGGCGTAACACACATGATCTCCCCTCAGCAGCACTGGCTCATAGTAAGTGCTCAGTAAAAGTCAGCTATTATTAGCATTTTCATGATGAGGCACATTAACTGGCCTGGCCCTGCTGTGTTTTTGCTGGTCCAAATCCTCAGCACTCCTTGCCATTGCTGATGGGGATGGAAGCCGTAAAGTTGGCAGCCCTGAGGCGAGCAGACGCTTTCCCTTCTAGTACCGTGATAGCATCAGCCCTGAGGAGTCTGCCTTGGCAGAAGTATTTCTTTGGACTTGAACCTCACGGGCCTTGGGCTCATTTGGATGTAGTGTCGAGGCTGCAACGCCTCATTTCAGACAATACCCTTCTTAGAGCATTGAAGCTTGTGAGTTCTTTTCTGGTTAGGCTGCGAAGGGAGAGGACAATGTTCCTACAGTTCTCCTTTGCAACAATTCCCTCTTGAGACCCCTGGCTAAGAGCCTTCGGTGAACGGCCACAGAACTCCATCCAACCTGATGGATGCGAAGAGAGGCAGGAACAAGTGGACATTATTTGGTGACATTGCTTGAGGAAAACAAGTTCTGTTTTTCCTGGGGATACCCAAAGTGATGCATTTTGGGATGCATACAGCTGATCCATAAAAGACTTCAGGTCTGATTTGAATGATTATTGTATGGAAACCACAGCATTTCACTCCTGAGACACCGTTAACAAAACTAAGAAGTGGAGAGGAGGAGGGCGGGTTATTTTGTTAAAACAAAAAGTGTTTTTATATTTAAATATTTAATTACAATTCAGACACTTAGTTGAATCATAAAGCAGACTTTCAGGACACGTATCAAGGTAATGCTTTTTAACTCCATTATTTAAAAAAAAGAAAGAAAAACTGCTATAAAAGTAACAAGCGCACATTTTAAAACATTTAGGGAAAAAATAAAAAGCTATAGAGAAGAAAATTATTACTAATAACACTAATCTCATAAGTTGTATTTTTAACATTAACTGTATGCTTTTACAAAATATTTTTTGACATATTGTGAATATATATATAAAAATATTTTTTGACATATTGTGAGTATATATATATAATATTTTTGACATATTATGAATATATATATTTTCACTCCAAAAGCACTGAGGGGTGTTTTATGAGAGGATAGAAAAGTGTTGAGGTTAACAAGAAGATGGCAGAATGAGAACTCATTTGTGCAGAGTGGGCAGGGTGTTGTGACGTCATATGTCACCACCCCCCAGGTTGGGGAGGCATGTGTTTGCCCTTCGCCTCAAGCTGAGTGGCGGAAGCTTCCAGAAAAGCACCCAGAAAGCAGGACATGGGACTGGTGTCTATCACATACCCGCCTGAGGACCCTAATGGGGCCAACGCTCCCCAGATCAGATGGTACAGGGTGGAGCTGCAACTGGGGGTCTGGGGGGAGCTGCAGGTGGGAGGGGCAGGCACAGGGTGGTTTTAAAAGTGACTCTGCCGAAGAGCACTGCTTGGAAGGGTGAAGTGGCCCAGTGGAGAGAGGGGCCACCAGAGGCTTGGGGGCTGAAGTTTGCAGGAGCTCAGTCGGGGATGAGGAGACAGAGCCAGGTAACTGGAGCTGCAGCTGGGGGGCCCTGCAGTGAACTTGGGGACGGCCCCATGGAGAAGTCATCCGTAGTGGGGATCTGCCATACAGACCAGATTATACCTGAGCCAGCCAGGGTCTCTCCCCTCTCTGCCTTCACCTGCCCCAACCCTGGGGGCACCTGAAGCAGCCTAGTGAAGGACAGGAAAAGAAAGTCTTAAAAAAAGAGAAGCAGCTGCTCATGACTCTCTCCCTCATTTCAGGCTCATAAGTATGAAGCAGGCCCCCGAGTTGGCATAGAAGGAAATTTTACGGTGCCTTCGTGTGTGGGGTTAGACGCTGGATTATATGAATTACTGAAATGAGACTTGTTTCGCGCCTGAAGGTGACTACAGTGTATATATTTGTATATATGCTGAGATGACCTGAGTAAGTGGAGATGTGCCTCAAGAAGCCCACAGCCCATGGTTTAAAGGGAGAATTGTAATAAGGAAGAAAGTTGCTTTCTGCTTGTACGCTGTGGTGTCTACCTCGATCAATAAAATGCGCTTACATTGAGTTGATATCATACAGGTTATACAATTTTGAATCTTGCTTTATTATTTAAGATTATAGCATGAGTGCTTTCTCATTCCTAAAAAGAAATTTCAAAATCTTTCATGGCTGTATACTGATCCATTCAATGGACATGCTTATGTTTGTACTCAGAATTATCGTATACACAACCATTTCAGCCAATTGGAACAAGTGAAGATGAGCTCTAATCCTTTATTCATAAAACATTAGATTAACTACTCAGCCAGGGGAATGGACCTGAAAATCAGATTTTCAAGAAGCTTAGGCTTCTGTCAAACAATGGGATGATTGTCCCATTTGAATTAATTTCTTCAGAATGATACTGTACAGGAAATGGAAGGAGACTGCTCTGCTCAGAGCAAGGAAGTCTCTAAGTCCTCCAATTAGCTGTGCTACAAGCTCCCATAGAGAATGTCAGAGATGTCGAGGATTTTAAAAGGAATAAATCCCATAAATTATTTTGGTTCCATGATAAGTAGTACATATGGCCAAGGAAAATCCCTTCCCCAAAAGAGTTATTGAAAGTATCCTGATCATCTACCTCCAGGCCCAACATTATTACATTTGAGCTTTAAAATAACCCTGACTGGTGGGTAAGACAAACTCTTGATCCCCATTTAACAGATGAGAAAACTGAGGCTCAAAACTTATCCAAACTCACTCTACTGGTGTGTGGCAGTGCCCAAGGGTCAGGACCTAATTTCTCTCTCCTAATTTATATGTGTGTGTATGTATGTATGTATGTATAAAATCTTGGCACTATTCACAATACTCTGGGACTAGAATGGTTTGATTGGATAATAAAAGCCCAATAATGTGATGTGGTCTGATTTCACTGGTGCAGTATGTGCTCCATAATTCTTTAAATTCTTGAATCTCAAGCCATAGCTGTGTGTTTAACAATTAGGAAAACTCAGTGACGTATGGCCCTCCAGAGGGGGAGAGAGCTCTTCAAAGGGCTTTTTAAAAATATACAGCATTTCCTTTCCATGCTGAATACAGTGACCTAAGCACTCCATTATTCAAACATGGGGTGAATAATAATAAGGCACTGGTTGGAACTATTAGAAAGGAAAAATACTTGGACGATTTACAAGTCTTTGCATTTAAATTTCTTCAACTTTCTTCTCTTAGAGAAAACATTCCCAAGACTTGATTTGACTTCTTTGCTACATGATATTTTATTTTCTGTTCAGGTCAAAGTTGCTCAGAAGTACTGGCTCTCTCCAACCTAAGAGGCAATGGCTACAGAATCATCAAAAGTAAAGATGGGAAATAACTGCAAGGCTATTGACTTTGTCCTGTGGGGATGAATGCTGGATTCCACCCTATAATATGTTCCTGATTTCAATGGTGGGTGTAACCAGAGACCTTTGCCCCCAAATTCATTGCAAGCGGCTGTGGACAACAAAGGCCACTCCAACATGGACAAGGAGTTCTTCTGGAATAAGCGTAATCCAAAACCCATCACAGAGTTTTATTAGAACCAGGGAAGGCGACGGAACTATTGGTTATGACTCCAAAGTTAAAGAAAACCACAAACTCCGGTGACTGATGCTATTGCCAGAGCCAAAGCTGTTGGCAGAGCCAAAGGCTCACATCATTTTTATTTATTTTTGGCTGAACTTGGGCCACTTATTTTGGCTTTTTTTTTTCTTTTTTTAACTATTCTGGAAAATGCAATCATAAACCTCATTATGAGAGAGCATCTTTGGTTAACTTTAAATTAGACACATCATCTAATATAACTCAACTTGCTTATGGGCACTCAGCAGACCTCAGCATTAGCTTAACTTTTTTTCTCTCTTGGAACTATCTACTGATTTTTATTATTTTGTTTTTTAAAGGAGAAGATGGTCCCTCAAAAATTAGTGGAAAGTGCCCTAGACTGAAAGTCAGAAGACATAGCTACAAAATATGTTTTTATTTTATTTTATCTTACTAGGGATGTTACCTCGAGGAAATTTCTTAAGTTCTCTGAGACTCAGTGGGTTCTTGGAAAGCTATTATTATCATGAACAATCTGGTGACTTAAGCCTCATCATTTCATTTTACAGATGAGAAAAAAAGATGTTACTTAGAGAAGTTCCATACCTTGCACAACCAGCAGGGTTAGCAAGCGTCGGAGGTAAATTCTAAAACCTCATCACTGAGTCTTGGTGGCTATGCTCACTCCACTACACAATGTTTCCTTCCCTAGAAAGCATTTTCTCTAGATTACACATGCTATTCATAAACTATTCGTCTATTATTCCTTTTAACCAGGTGCTTTGTCCAATTTTGGACCAACAAATGAACACAAAACTTTTCTTGACATAAAACAACCTGATTTAATCCTGAACTCCAGTTCATTTTTGATCACCTCTCCTGTATTTCTTGATCTGTCCTGGCATAACATATACTCTACAAATCCTGGATGGAGAAATTGTTTGACATTTAGAATATGAGAGCACTCGTAACAATGTTTCCAGAAACATCGACTTTCTGACCATCCCTAAAAGCCCATTTAGAAATCAATGGAGATCTTAGAACAATTCTATTATAGCACTTATGATGCTGTCATATAATTTTTACTTTCTGTGCTTGTGAAACTGGCTAGATTATGAACAAAGAGAGGACCAGTGCTGGGTTTTCTAAATTTGTAAGTGAATTTAATTAGGTACATAAGCTGATTGTAGGACTTTGTTTTTCAGGCCCAATCAGATAATTTCCATGGATACATATACATAAAGTCATCTACATGGACTCACACTTAAACCGTAAAAACAAACAAACAACATATTCAATGACTTTCTCCTCCATACCAGCCAAATTCTAGGCAAAGAACCACACAAATAAGCTCCCTGCCCTCATGGATCTTACTGGCTAGCTGGGAAGACACAATTATACAAATAATGACAAGTTCATTGAGTTTAATGAAGGGATAGGGTGGATGCAGTGTGGATCTTTAATTAGTCTGGGCAGGGTTTGCTAAAAAAGCTTTCTGGAGAGTATAACAATTAAGTTGAAGTGTAAAGGATGGTCAGGAGTTAATTAGGTAAACTGGAGTGGGGATAGAGTTCATTCTAAACAGAAGTAATGAACAAGTGAAAACCTCAAGGACAGGACAATATATGGTGCCTTTACAAAACCAACAGAAGCCCAGCATGGCTGAAGTCTCGCGATGAAGTCATGCATTGTATTAAGAGAGAGGCCGGGTTAAGAATTTGGTCTTACCAAAGGCAAGGAGAAGGTATTAATGCATTTTAAACTAGGGAGTGATCAGATCAGATCTGAATTTTAAAAAGAACATTCACATTGCCATGTGAAGAATAAATTTGAAGGGCACAAGAATGGATTTGAAAGACTAGTAAGGCTACAACTATAATACCAATTACGTATAGTGATGGCTTTTCCTAGGATGAGAAGGGTACAACTACGAGAACAGAGAGAGATCTGAGAAATATTTAGGAAGTATAATCAGTTATTGCTGAGTTGTATGTGGGAGGTTGAAAAAAGTGATGGAAGGTACAGTTGCAAGTTTCTGGTTTTAACAACTGTTGGATAGTGGTACCATTTATGAACATGGAGAACCCAAGAGGAGGAGCAAATCTGGGGTAGGAAGACCAAAATAACCACAATGCCTGATATTTATCCAATATTTACTATGGAATAGTTACTGTTCTGAGTGTTACATGTACATCTATTCATTTAATCATATAACGACTCTGAGGAAGACAGAGTTGTGAACCGTTTTTATAATTCCCCCACGGTCACCTAACTGGTACCTGAAAGGACTGGGATTTTAACACAGATCATCTGATGACAGAGATTTTGAGTTGACTATTGCCCTATTTTAAGCTACATGTGGAAACGCTGAACAGAAAGTGAAGTGTACAATTCAAGAGCTCGGAAGCCAACCTGGACATGAGATATAAATTATATAAATGAGGGAGTCTGTATTAGTTATGACAAGCTACCACAAACAATGTTTACTTCTTGCTCAAAGACCAACGTTAGTGTTCTGATTTGGTGGCTTTTATAGGCATCTCTCTTCCAAACATTGACTCAGGGACCCAGACTCTTTCCAAGGGGTGGCGCCACCATTCCTTGGAACTCCTTGGAGCTCCTCTGCATTCAGCTAGCTGGTGAACTAAGAGAAAGGGTGGAGGATTGCTCAGGATATTTTCAGGGGCCATGACAGGAAGTGATGTGCATCATTTATACCCAAATTCCAGGGGGCAGAACAATTCATGTGACCCCAGCTGGCCACTTCCTCCTAGCTGTGTGCTCAGGAAGAGAATGAAAGGATTTTATATAAACTTGTAGATGGTGATTGAAGCCATGGGAGTGAATGGGCTCACCTAGTGTATGAGTACAGAATGAGAAAGATTGCTAGGTCAGATATGACAAGTGCTTATGATAATGATGATGATTAATAATAATAGCTCTTACTGTGTGCCAGGTCTATGTACATTTATTAAGTCATACACTTCTTACAGAATGTGTATAACAAACAACGCTACAGAGAGTGAATACCTTACCCAAGTTAACACAGCTAGTAAGTGAGAGTAACAGAATTTTCATGTGATCTGTGTTCCAGAGGCTGTGTGCTTAACGGACATTACATTTATAAAATTACTAACTTTAAATATTGAAGAAATGTCACATTAATATATAAGTATCTTTGTTATGGGTTCTGAAGTGATAGAACTAGACTAATAAATTGAATTTAAAGGTGGTAGAATCCAGCCCAGAAGAAGGTAGTCCTTTCTAACAGAGCTGTCTGAAAGGAGGTAAACTGCATCCTGAGATAGTGAAATCCTCATCAGCGGAGGCATTCAAGCATAAGAAGAACAAACCCTTAGGAAGGATGTCAGAGAGAGGATTCAACCATCAAATGAGTGCTTGAAAGAGATAACAGGTATGTTTTCCTCCAACCTACAAGGTTTATGAAAACGTACAAACATAAATTTGCCAATATCTCCTCATGAATATGTAGCCCTTATACTGGGTTAGTTGGTCTAATTTCTGAATTAGCTACATAAAGTAAGTTTCACTGCCTGAATCTTCTAAGTGTTGTGATGATGGCTGAAAGAAGGAAGGTAAAGGAAAGAAAACATAAAAGAAGAACCAACCATTCCCTTGAAGATCTTACAATTCATTTAGAGAGACAAGACATATATTTGTGTGTCATCCTTGTGAATTACCGGAGAGCAGCCTAGTTAGAATCTAGTCTGGAAGGGACAGTGAGTAACGTATGGGTGGAAGAAGAGCTCCAGGTTGACTCAGGTGTGTTGGCTCTCTGCTCCAAAGTCTTCTTTATCTTCCACTGTCAAGGTGGTTCTCCAATTTCAGAATGTGTTAGAATCACAGGAAGAGCTTGTTAAGACAATCCCGGCTTTGCCATTTAGTAGGTTTGGGCTGGGGTCTGAAAATTTGCATTTCTAACACATGCCCAGTGCTGCTGCTGCTGCTAGTCCTGTGAGGGCACTTTGAGAATCACTGCTCTGACATTAGACTTTTCACTTCATGCTATAATCCCCTGTTGATGTGTCTAGCTGCCCTCCAGGTGTGAGCATCTGGAACAGGGACCACCTTATTTGTCTTTGTATTCCCAGGGTCTAACCCACTGTTTGTTCCTGAATAAATGCATGTTGAGTGAATAATTTGAAAGAAATGTGTGGTTTTCTAGAAGCACAAAAGAGGAAGAAACTACCTACCTATGGGAGTCAGCCAGGAGGAGGATTCCTATGGTCTTTCCTCCCAAATGTTTGGAAACGACGCATACGAGGAGTTATCTAAGCTGAAAAACAAAACGTACACACACAAACACCTCATTCCACAATTATGCCATAGTATTCCAGCCCTCAAATGAGCATCAGAATCTTTTCTTCTCACCTCTTCTTGTCGTCTTCCTTCCTCTTCTGACTGTTGCAGCCCCTTTATAGAAGGAAAATATCATTCCTTGTGATTGAATAAAGTTTGCCTCTTCCTGGAGCCCATTCCCTTTGGACTGACTTTGGCTGAATTTTACAAACTTCACTGAAGGGGGAACCCTTTCCCACTGTTCTCTGGGAAAGCATCCCTTTGAAGTCACAGCTGGCTTGACTAAACTCATTTCCTCCATCTACAATGGGTGTCTGATGCAATGTTGGCTGACGCTCCCTTTTGCCGGCTCCCACAATTGAACCAGACCCAAGTGCAATGTTTAATGTGAGTGTTTGGCTTGGCTTAAATTTGGCCAAATCATCTGTGCTTTGTTTCATTTGCAAGCCCTAGTTTTTTCTTTCTCTTTCTCTCTTCTCTCTCTCTCTCTCTCTCACTCTCTCTCTCTCTCTCTCTCAACTAGTTCATTCCAGATGTTTTCGATTTGTCTTTTGTGGTCTATTCCACCCAGTTCCTAAGTCAGTAAATCATTTTCATGCTTCTTCCAAAATCTAAGGAAAGAAAGTGCTCAATTATAGAGAGAGAAACTGATTATAGGTTTCCTAGAACTTACACTTAGAAATGGTTGCTCTCTTCAGAGATGTCTATCTTTCAAAAGTAGGAGAAAATGTTCTGTAATTAAGAATACCTAGATTTGACTGTACCATTCTTTCAATTTCTTAGCAGCATTTGAAATAGTAAAGTAGACATAATGTTGGTGTGCTCTCGAGGGATTACTACCAAGCACTAACTAGCAATGCAACTGGAAAAAGACCTTGACCCAAAGGGCGAAAAGGTAAAGACAAAAGTGTTTATATGGCTAAGAGACTTTAAAGTGAGTCGGGAGGTCATTCCAGAGGTTACACGTATGCACGTCTCAGCAGGATCTCTTTGACTGCCAAAGTAGACACTACCCCAAATAGCAGGGCTCCTGAGGGCTCTGGAGATATCCAGACACTATAGTCAGGACAGGTAGCTCAGGAGTTTGGTGCCTTGCCAGTGGGCTCTACTTTGGAATTTATGCTCCCCAGAGTGACAGGGTTGGACTCAGTTGTGGTTTCCCTACACATGGCTCTTCTGTCCTTTTATTTGAACCTATAATTAGTACTAGAGATGGTAGGTATATGTCCAAGAGACTTAAATCTTTGGGCTGTCCATGTGCCAGCTGGACCCTGAATCTCAACGAAGTTGCAACACCTACTCTCCGGTTCATTGGTCTCACCCAGGACAACTAACATGGAGGTGATGATGGACAACTACCATACCAAGCAGCCGAGAAAGTGTACAACTGCAAGCAAAAGAGTCCCATCCATTGGCCTTATGGGATCACAGTCCCCTCTCAATTAGAGGTGGAGTGGACATCATCATCCCAGAATCCTCAGGACTGGGGTATAAACTATGGACTAAAGTAGACTTACTGGTATTCTACTGTAGACTTATTGTGATTCTAGCAATGGAAGAAATTACGTCATTGATGTGGGGGCAGTGGCCACTGGAGATTCTGAGGGCAGGAGAGGGAAAAACGGTATAATACGGGTGCATTTTTGGGACTTGGGAATTGTTCTGAATGACATTGTAATGACAGATACAGGCCATTATAAATCTTGCCATAACCTATAGAATTGGGTGGGAGAGAGTATAAACTACAATGTAAACTTTAATCCATGCTAAGTGGCAATGCTCCAAAATTTGTTCATCAATTGCAATGAACGTACCTCACTAATGAAGGATGTTGTTAATGTGGGAAAATGTGGGAGGTATGGGAAGCGGGCCATATGGGAATCCCCTATATTTTTAATATGATATTTGTATAATCTAAGTATCTTTAAAAATTAAATAAAATAACTTAAAAAAATTGGTGTGCTAATATTATGAATACTCAAACCCACCTTCTCCTTCAAGGCTGGGTGTGATTGCTACTCTTGTTTGAAATCATTCTGTTGATAAAGTGTGAATAGAGATCCCCATTCAATGAACTCCTATGAGGCATATGACATATTGTCACTGTCTTTCCCTCTCTCCCATCACCATTTAACCTTTTCAGCACTTTGAGTTGAAGAGGATAAAGATAGAAGGGAGGAATGTTTCCTTTGCAGTCATTATAAAGAACAAAGAACTTCTCTTTGGAGGAGACTGTAGATAAGAAAGGCTAGCAAGGGAACTTAGAAAAGAGTCAGTAAACTCCCTGAGTTTGGACAGAGAGTTTTGGACATTTTGAGAGCTGATATGCGTGGTTGAGGGCAGGGAATCTATAAGAGATGGGAAGGAAAATGGAGGAAAAGATATTAAGAGATGTTGCTGTGTGTTATGAATGTAATTCCTTTCTGATGTCTTCTGAAGTGACTTGAGTCAAGACTTAGGTATCTTTTCAAGATTTTTTTTGGTAGGGGATGTGGGTTTTCTTTTGGATTTGACACTGAGCTGAGACCTACTATTCAGGTTACACCTTTAATTTTTTGGTTGTTGTTCTTACTTATTTTAGCATTTCATCCCACCTTTCCTTTGTATTATAATCTAGTACCATGATACAGCAGAAGGAAAATGGCTTTGGGGGCCATGCAGATGTTTTTGTTTGTTGGGAATGAGGTTTCTTTTAGTTATACACAGAGAAATGTATTTAATTAGGTTAGTTACTTCACTTCTCTGAACCATATCTGAAAAGCGAGTATATTAATATCCAACCTGAGGGCTATGATAAAAATTAAATGAGATCATGTAAAGTGCCTGCTACTTGGTGAAATTTGTAACTTGTGCTTTGCATAACCACAACTCTTGAAATGCAATCCAATCAAAACTTCATTTTAGTCTTCTCTCCTTCCTTCATCCACCACCTACTCACCTCCTCTCTTTAGCTTCAGTGGACAACCTACCCTGGGTTGGAGTACATGGGGAGAATGGTAACAGAAGGGAGAAAAATTCTTTTTTGGTGGGTTGTCAGCTTGCCTGTGTTATTTGAGCCTGGCTGATTGGCTCAGCTAACACTTCTGCTGGGCATTTCCATGGGTTCTTTCTAGGCTCCCCAGCTGGACCTCTCTAGTGGGACTCCATGAGCCTGGGAAGTGTCTTGACTTTTAGCCAGTTGATCTTGATCCACACTCAACTCTTGTATTTTTGGCAGTCCACTCCGTGTATATTCTCTAGATACCCTTGCCCTTTTGCAGAAACCCCCTTTGGCAGAATCTCTTTCTAATTAATTCCAGGCTGATCTTCCCAATGAGATTCTGTACCAGAAGCCTGTGATCCACACAGAGGGAGTGCAGTGACTTTTCAGATCTGTACTCTACCCTGTTACTGCAGGCCATTTCATCCAGTCTCTCACCTTTAAATTCTTCAGCACCTGCCACTTATCAGGCCACTGTATCCCCCAAATCCAAGGGCCATGGAGCATTCTCTTCATACAATCCTATAGAAGACCCTACCTTTAGGCTTACGGTAAAGTGAGGGAGAGAGGTGGCATTCAGTAAAACTTTTCTCTAAATAAATATTTTTCACAAAAATAGTCTTCTTATTCTCCATCCTTTTGACAACTTTTTACTTTCCTTGTGGTTTTAAAGTCATATGACTCTTAGATTTATTTTGGAATTTCTGCAGCATGGTATAGCACCCTACTATGGAATTTTTCATCTATTTTACCTACCTGCTTCAGTTGAAACTTCCAAGTTATCTTGTTCCATATTCAAGTGTCACTTTTTTCCCTTTTACTGGCACCAAATGAAATGTAATTTCCTTGAAATCTCTAATGATAAAAATGTCTTTTGTACAGTCCATGACACAACTAACAGGGCAATAAGCACATAGTAATCCCACAAGAAAAAAGTTTCAATTAAATTGAGAGCCTTAGGTTTGCCCTAATTAGTATAGACATAGAGATGCCTTATGACTAAGTGTAAGTTTCTACACATATTTGCTGAATTAAAGAAAATGAGTTATGAGCTCTGACTTGGCTACAAATTGGCTGCATCATCTCATAAGAAAATTTCTTATTTATTGAGGGGATTCTTTGATGATTCCACCGGTAAGTTCATTCTAGCTTTAAAAGCCCCACACTTTTGTAATTCTACATATGGCTTTTTCTCATTATAATAGTTTAAATATGTGCCTTCTCTGGTCTAGTAGATGGCAAGGGGCATGTGGGTAGGAACTGTGTTACCTGTGTTACATGTTCCAACTTCTAGAAAGAACTTAAGTATTATGGATGAGAAAGGCTAAGATGGATCAAGTGCAATGCCAAGGGTGCTACTGTTGGGTGACCTCTCTAATTCTTGGAACTTCGAGTAATTAGAAAGAGGTTAAGGAACTTTATGTATCTATAGTGGGTTTTTATGGAGTCTGGTCTACAAGATATAGCCCGTGTGAAATTTGTACACAAGGCAGTTGCTCATCGGTGGAGGCACTCAAGCATTAGGGTTTGATAATCGACAAGTCCCATATGGAAGTACCATCCTGAAAGTTCAAATGAAGGAGTAATCACTCTATTTGTGGGATTCAGGGAAGCTTTCTCAGAAAAGAGGAATTTAACTGAGTCTCAGAAAATGATTAAGCATATATGAGGCAAAAGAGGATGGGAAAAAAAGATTAACTTAGGTGGAGGAAGAAGAGAACATTAATCATCTCCTATCTCCCATGGGATCTGCAACAACAGAAAAAGATGAGGAATTGGGGATCCAAATACCAGTTTTAGCAATTTATAGTAACAATGAAAAATATACTTACCCAATAGGTGTGGGGTTTTTTTGATCCAGTAATTCTCCTCTGAGATAGATATCCTGGAGAAATTTTTACATATGTGTATAGGGAAACATGTCACAGAATATCCATAGCAGCATTGTATTAGTGAAACATGAGAAACCACCTAAAAATTCATCAGCAGTAAATATGCAATATGTTCATCCATGGTGTGATAGTTAGGCTAATGTGTCAACTTGGCCAGGTAATTGTGTCCAGTTGTTTGGTCAAGCAAGCACTGGGCTAATTATAATACAAGGACATTTATGGACTTTAGTCACCAGTGAGTTTACTGCATAGATAGCTCATTATATCTACATCAATCAGGGAGATTGCCGTCAGCAATTAGTGATGCTTTATCCAATCAGTTGAATGCCTTAAAAGGGGAAGTGATTTCAGTATTTAGAGAGAATTTCCCAGCTGGACTTTGGACAGCCAATGTCTCCCAGAAATTCATCAAGGATCTTCATTGTACTTTCATTGGAGCCCCTGGTTTTCAGCCTGCCTGCAGAACCTGGACTTATGTATCCCCATGGTCACGTGAGAGATTCTTATAAAATATCATATTATTGACAGAAATCTCCTGTTGATTCTGTTTCCCTAGAGAACCCTGACTAATACACATGGGAACCCTCTAATCAGTTAATATGAATGAATTAGCATGATACATATCAACATGAGTAAATCTTAAAAACATAGTATTGAGTAAAATAAGGCAACTTGTATAAGAATATGTCAATATGATACTATTCAGAAATACAAAGTTTATAAATATGCAAAACAAAACTTGGTATGTTAAGGAATGCATAAGTAGTAAAAGTATGAAAACATTCAGGGGAATGATAAACACAAAGATCAATGGTGGTTGTCTCTGGGGTAATAAGTGTGGGAAAAGAATGGGAACAAGAAAGAATATACAAAGAATTTCAATTGTATTGGTAGTGCTTTAGCTCTCAAGCCAAGTGGTGGGCATAGTTTTCTTACAGAGTTCTCTAGCATTATTTGATTTTGCTGAATGTCTGAATATATGTATCTCTTCCCCACACACATAATCTTTTTTCTTTTAAAAAATCTTATAGTGGTAACATATATATCACAAAATTTCCCATTTTAACCATTTTTAAATACACAGTTCAGTGGCATTAATTACCTACCATCACTACCATCCACTACCAAAACATTGCCATCATTCCAAACACAAAATCTATGCCCGTTAAGCAGTAACTCCACATTCCCCCTCTCCCAGCTCCCGGTAATCTGTATTTTACTTTCTGTCTCTCTCAATTTGCGTATTCTAGATATTTCATATAAGTGGAATCATATAATATCTGTCCTTTTGTACCTGGCTTATTTCACTCAGCATAGTGCTTTAAAGGTTCATCCATGTTGCAGTATGTATCAGCACTTCATTCCTTTTTATGGAATGTTAAGTATATACTGCATTTTGTTTATCCATTCATCTCTTGATGGACACTTGTTTCTGCCTTTTGGCTATTGTGAATAGTGCTGCTATAAACAGAAGTGTAAAAATATCAGATTCCCTGTTTTTAATTCTTTTGGTTATATATCTGGAATTGGAATTGCCAGGTCATATGGCAATAATATGGTTAACCTTTTGATGACCTGCCATACTGTTTTCCCCAGTTGATGCACCATTTTATATTCCCACCAAAAATATTCAAGGGTTCCAGTTTCTCTATATCCTCATCGATACCTGTTAAATTATAGCCATCCTTGTAGGTGTGAAGTGGTATCTCATTGTGGTTTTGATTTGCATATTCCTAATGACTAATAGCACTGAGCATCTTTTCATGTGCTTACTGGCCATTTATTTATTTATCTTCTCTGGAGAAATGTATATTCAAGCCCTTGGCCATTTTAAAAATTGGGTTATTTGTCTTTCTGTTTTTGAGTTGCAGGAGTTTTTCATAACACACAACTTTTTTTTTTTTTTTTTCAGTTAGGTCAGTAAAATGAATTTATTGAGAAATGGGGGAAAAGGAACTTTTTGAGAACTTGCTGAGAAATGGGAGAGAAGGATGGAAATACATGCCAAGATTTGATGCAGGCTCCTCTAGGCAGAGAGAATGAGATTTGGCTTGTGTGGTCACCTTTTAAGCTATTAATTATTCCTTCCCTTGCTAATGCTAAGGGGAGGGGCCCCAGCTGTTACTGGTTACCCCACCAATGGTGGGGGCCAATGGTGAGGCCTTTTGTTTGGGGTTTTCTGGGACCTCCCCTTGGCCCCAGAAACAGTCCCAACTGGGACCTCAAGGTCAAGGTCAAGGTCTTGGTGGAGTCTTGTGGCCATGTTGTCTGTCAGCCATGTTGTCTGTTGGCCATGTGGTGGCTCATCTTCTCCTTGTTTCCCTGTACTAACCTGCCTCAACTCCCCCCTCAGAGAGTTCACACCCTTAATCTTAAGGGGATGCTGAGGAGCAACTGTCATTCTTCAGTAGTTACTTCCCACTGGTTAGGGCAGTAGTCCCTGCTAGACAGGGCATAAACCTCTCTGGCTAGTCTATTGAGGTCAAGGAAAGACGGGTCCGACACTGTGGTTGGAACTGGATGAAATCCTCACATAACTAACATCTGGAAGGTGTTGATTCTGGAAGAAATAAACTTCATTAGAATTTTGAAGATATATGGCCCCACTAAAGGATAAATAAGATGGTGGTAATTGGGCCCAAAAAGGGGGCTAGCCATGACAAACTGGACCACAAGAGTGAGAAAGATCAGGTGCCTTCAGCGGCTGCATCCTCCCAAAGTTGATGGGAAACAGCATTCTTCCTTGAGTTCTTTCATGCTGTTGGTTAATTCTAGGGAGAGATTGTGGTGGACCTGCTGGATTTGGGTATAAACTGCCAACCTCAGTTCCCAGAGCAGTGGTTATGCTTAGGACAGCTTGAAGAAGTGTGGAGAGGAACTGCCCTAGATATAAACTCACAAAGACAAGCATATGGCAAGCAAAATAAAGACAGTACTTAAAAGAACCATTCCTTTTTCTTATAGGCATGTTCATTAACTACTTAGAAAATGAATTAAGTTTACCAGGACTTTTAACATGTTCATCCCTCTGCATATGATCTAGAATAGAAATGATATCATAATCATCAGACATATCGGTACACTACTTAATACTAATCAATGCACAAGTTCCTCTTTGAGCTGCAATTAATAGATCTATGCTCCAGGTTGCAATACCATACAGGTTCTCCCTCCATGGGAGCAGGCCATAAGGCCAATTGTGTTTGTTTAAGTTCAATTCACAGTACTCAGGTAATTGTTGCTCTACTTGGTATGACAATCTATTTTTTTAAAGACCTTTTTGCTGGTAAATGCACATTGGAATATCGGGCATAGGCCCAAGACCCAAATGGGCTTCTAAAGCTTCCTCCTGAATTGGCTTCACCCCCCCTGACCCTGAGCAGCAGGAAAAGAATAGACAGTGACCCATGTCCAGGTAGTGAGCCTAGGAGGCTGAGATACTTGTTCCCCTGTTCCCTTAATCAGACAAACCTCCCCTGGACAGTGGTTTGAATGAAAGTTGGAGAGAAGGTCAGAGCTTCTACTCACTATTGCTTCTCAATATTTATGAGAAAGCCGGTGTTCCTGCTATATACCCCTCTGCTCCCCATTTTAATAATGAGTCCTCAGTTTCTCGGTCATTTAATTTTTCAAAAAGTTTTGTTAATATCAAAATGCATCCAAATTATCAGCAGCTATTTTATTTTTATTAACTATGGATTTTGCTAAAGTAATCAGCCTTCTAAAGAGTTCCATGAGTCTTTATTTGGAAAGAGAAGTGTGCCCATCTTATGTAGCATTTGCAACCTCAGGAACTTATAAAGCTTCATTCTAAATGCTTCCCTGAAGACACATATTCCCAATTACCAAAACTTGTGAGATACTGGAACCTGATTAGAATACCCCAGGTCTGTCTAGGTATCCAGAGTATCACAGCTGACTTGGGAAAAACACTGGAGGGCCAAGAAGATCTGGCAAGCTTAGCAAGTCTTTAAATTCATCCAGGCATTGCTTCCATGTAAGACTTTCACATTACAGCACTAATTTCCCAAAACTAATACTTGTAGATCACAGCGAGAAACTCTGTGTGAATTAAAAAATGACCAGGATGGCTGGCGAATGGGAGTATTGGTTTCCAGAATGTGATTCTATTAGGTTCCAAGATCAAGAGCAGAGAGACAATTAAGAACGAGGAGCAAGCCGTGGGTTGACAACAGAGGCGCACCTAGAACAGCTACCCAACACGTAGGTGGGGTTGGAGTCAGGGATCATGTGCCCAATCCCTACCACCACCAAAATTCTCAGAAGGAGGGACAAATTGGGACTGCCAGATAAATGAGAAAAAGTTGTGTGAATTATGAAGCATCAGTTCTAGTTCTGGTTCATTTGTGACAGGGCAAAATCACAAATTTTCCATCAAGAGAAACTTGAAAAATAAGATGTCATGCACTTTGTTGAGGCAAAACCTGCTATGGCTAATCTAAGTAATCTATAAACCCCTTCCCAAATATTTCAGTCTAGAAGCAACACTAAGAAAACAATCGTCAGTTTAAAAGTGGTATATCACAAAAGGTAGAAGTTGGACCAGGCTATCTCAAATCAGGGTCCCTAATCAGACAGCTCTGTGATCTTTGGAGGGAAGTTGTTTAATGTCCTAAGCCTTAGTTTATATGCTACCCATTTAAAAAGTGCTAAATGAGATCATGCAGGTAAATAAGTAAGTATGTAAGGGTCAGTCCAAAAGGGGCTTCATCCCTTCCTGACCAGGGGTGCTTTTACACTTCCAAGCTGTCTCAGATTGCCTCAGTCATCTACCACTGCCTGAGAATTGTAGTCACATGTACTGGAGAGGCCTTTATCAGAGTGAGTCTGTATTTCTATTGCTGGTCCTGACTTGGAGCCACGGGGAAATCATTGCAATGTTTCAGAAATGCTTATTCAGTTTTACTTTTCTTCCAGTGGTGGGTGAACTTGGGTTATTCCTCTGAACACATCTGCCCTGAATTTGCATGTATAATGATGGTGAACTTTTTGTTAAAATGTTTTTGTTAAGTTGTATTTAAATTTTTATTTCAAACTATTTTGTTGTGGTCAAGATACACACTTTCCTAAGAGGAATTCCCTTATGAAAAAAAATGCGGGTAACCTATTGTGAGTGGTTGCTAAGGGAGAGAGCAGTAGACTAGAAACACCACTGTATACATAATTCCAGCAATTTCCAGCTGTTGGGAGGAGAGGGTCAATTAGCATTTAAAAATGGTTTTTTAGCAATATACAAATCTTAAGTGTACGAATCATTGGAACTTTACATATATCTGTTTCTATCTATATGGACTAGTTTCAATACCTGAGGGGATGCTGAAAATGTTCCCTCCTAAGGCAATATCTACTCTGCCTCCCGCTCAGGTAACTAATATTAATGTCTATCACCATGGAATAGTTTTGCCTGTACTTGAACTTCATGTAATTGAATAATACAGTATATACCCTTTTGTGGTTAGTTGCTTTTATCCAGTCGTCATTATGTCTGTGAGATTAACTGTGATTTTGCATGTAGCAGACATTCTCTGTTATTGCTGCATAATATTCCATCTTATGAATATTCCACAATTTATCCATTGTACTGTAGATTGACCTTTAGATTGTTTCATTTTTTAGCTATTATGAATAAAACTGCTAAAAAATCCATATACTTATTATTTGTAGACAGATAAATAGCACTTATCTACACCTAGGAATGGAATTACAGGGTTCAGCTTTAGCTTGTGTTTAGCTTTAAAAGTAGCTGGCAATACAAAGCAGGTG
>JAQZBX010042586.1:0-21968 GCA_029593785.1 Cabassous unicinctus
AAAAAAAAAAAAAAAAAAAAAACCCAGGACAAATCATTCAAGTGTCAAAAATGAGAAAGAAAAGTAAAGTGAAGAAAAGAAGAAAGAAGGCAGCTGGAAATCTGTCTGTGAAGATGTCACAGCCTATGTGTTGCAGAGAAAGGCAGGTCCCCAAGAGTCAATCCCTCAAAGGCTCGGCCACAAATCGCCTCTGGCCTCTTGCTTCCCATCCCATGCAGTCCACACCCACTGCCACCTGCAGAGAGCTGGCTAATGTATCTGGGACAGAGGGGGTCCATCGTGGAGCCTGGGAAGCTGGCTGCTTTCTCTGACTGACTCTCGGCTCTTCTTGAAGTCATGTCTCTATACCCATCTAAAGGAAAGGGCAAGGTAGGATCTGACAATAGTACAGTAAACTTGCAGTGAAATGTCCTGCAGGTGAGTGCAGCCATCAAGAGTGCGCAGGTATGGAGCAGGTGTAGCTCAGTGGCTGAGCACAAGCTTCACATGTACGAGGTCCCAGGTTCAATCCCCCCAAACCTCCCTAAAGAAAAAAGTGCATAGGTTTTTAAATGTCATTTTTATGGGAGAAAATAGACAAGTAAAAATTCACTAAAATTTAATATTTCTGTATATTTATATTCTCATAATTCACAAAAAGTTTTGAGTTTTGAGGTGGAAGTTTCCTAGTGTGATGGTTAATTTTATGGGTCAACTTGGCTAGGTTCTGGTGTCCAGTGTTTGATCAAACACCGGCCTAGGTATTGCTGTGGTGGTACTTTGTAGATGGGATCAGCATCTACAATCAGTTGACTTTCAGTAAAGATGACCTTCAACAATGTGGGGTAATCAGTTGGAGGCCTTAAGAGGAAGGAACTGATGTTTTCAGAAAGAAGAAGGAATTCTGCCTCAAGATCACACTGTCTACCTCCCTGTGAGTTTGCAACTTGCCAGCTTCCCTCACAGACTTGGACTAAAGAACACAACATCAACTTGCCAGAATTTCCACCTGCTGGCCTGCTACAAATCTCAGACTCACCAGCCCCCACGATCACACAAGCCAAATCCTTAAAATAAATTTCTTAATGTATTTGCATGTATCCTGTTGGTTCTGTTTCTCTGGAGAACGCTGACACACCTAGGAAGCTTGTGGCTCTAACAAGGCAAGTGAAGATCTATAAATATTTGTCGAATGACTAAAATCGGGGTTCCATAGTTCAGAAAGTTTGGGAAACAGGTGTCAAACCAAGATAACAGGTTTCCTTTCTTCAGTACTTCTCAGAACCTTCACTATGGTGACGTGCACTATGACACTCCAAGATACAGCCTGCAAGGTTTTCCAGATCCATTGGGCTAGGGACTCTTTGCTATGGAGTATCTTGTAGGGCTTGGGTTCTACAGTCTAGAGCCGTGGTTGGCACACCTTTCCATCTGTGTCTTTCTATCTTCATCAGAGTCCCTCTTGAAAGGAAGAAGCCAGCAACACAGGCCCATGACATCCATTTTAGGTAGGGTCTCAAAGACCAGCCTCTTTGTGCTCACATTCTACCAATTTTGCAATCCCAGAGGAACAAGGGATGGAGAAAGCCTGCAAAAGTCCCAACTCAGACTCTCAATGACCCAGCGTGGGTCACATGACCATCCTGACCCAATCACGTGACCAGAGAATGTAGTGTTCTGATTAGGCAGACCTGATCACATACCCAGGCTTGGGACCCAGGCAGGGGTTCTGTGTGAGCCTCACAGACCAAGAAAACGCACAATACTTTTACCATAAAATAAAGGACAGAAATCATGCAGGGCGAGGCAAACAAGGAGTGCCCCTACGTTAGGCCAACAGAGGTGAGTAAGCTGAGGACCTTGCAATGGGGGAGAGAATCCTGCATCATCCAGGTCTGCTCTAACTGCCATCAAATGTGTCTCCATCAAGAAGAGGCAGAGGGAGAGTAGAGACTGTCATGGAGAAGGTGATGTGAAGATGGAGCAGGGGGAGATGTGGTCACAAGCCAAGGAATGCCAGCAGCCCCTGGAAGCCGGAAGAGGCGAGGAACATATTATGTCCCAGAGACTCCAAGACAGCACGGCCCTGACGACACCTTGATTGTTGCCCAGAGATGTCGATTTCAGACTTCCAGCCCCCAGGACTGTGAAAGAATAAATTGCTGTTGTCTTCAGCACCAAGTTTGTGGAAGTTTGTTACAGCAGCCACAGGAAATGGATACATCCCCAGACCTCTTCTAATGGCTGCACAGCAGATGACTGAGTTGGCTCCCTCCCATCCCTCACTTCCTTCCCCAGGAGAAGACAGTCAGCAGACAATAAGAGTGATCTGGGGCAGAGAGGAAAGAAGAATGAAAGATATCCTTGTGGCAGCCTGAAAATTATTATCCCCATTTTACAGGTGAGGAAACTGAGATTAAGAGATGTCACTTGCCCAAGATCACACAGCCAACAAGGGGCACCAAAGGGTGTGTGGTGGGGATTGGGGGGTGGGAGCAGGGATTGACAGAGGGAAACCCACGTTTTTGGAGGCTGCAGCTTGAGACTGTACATTTTTCCATATCCAGAGCCCTTTCTGGATTTTTCCAACAGCTGCTCCAGGGAGGAGAGGAGAGGCAGTTGAAAAGATGCTGGATTGGAGCAAGAGGGCTGCCTGGTTTCAGGAGGCCTGAATTCAGCCCCACTGCATCACTGCAGAGGTTTGTAACTCAGCGGACAGGACAAGTGGAAGCTCTGCCTCTTTCTTGCAAAGGAACCCCTTCTCTGCACCACATGGGATCTACAAATCCTCGGGCACCTGCTCTTGGGCACACGGCTTGGGAACCTGGTGCCCAGGGAGAGGCAATGGTGGGTGAAGAGCACCATTCTGCAAGCAGAAGCCTGAGCCCGAGTTCCAGCTTGGCCCCTACTATCAGTGTCACCTTCAGAATCTCCTTAGCCACTCTGTGCCTCAGTTTCCACGTTTGTAAAATGGGAATAATAATAGTAGCTCACAGAGCTCTTGGAAGATTAAATGTCACCCTGATTGTACCGTGCTTCAAGCATGATGGTGATTATTATTATTCCCCACCCTGAATCACCTGAGGACATCCTGGATATCTTTCAGAAGGTTCAAACCTTCCACAGTCCTTTGCCTGGGGAACTACTTTGGCACAGTTTCCTCAGCTGGTCCCTTGACCTGAGGGTCTCCCACCCCATGGGCAAGGAAGGCAGAAAGAAGACCTTCCCAGAGGCCCCACAATGGACACCTTGCCATGGGCAAGTGTTCGTCCCACACTCAACGTCGGTCATGGAGACACTTAGGAGAGAGTGCCCAGGGCTCTGCTTCCCTGTGGCCCAACCTCACGGCCAGCCGTCTGGCAGCTGCGAGTCTCAGGTAGGTGGGCCAGGTGGGCGTGGGAGGAGGGTCCTGGGGTGTCCCCTCGGCCTCCCACGGGGCCCAGCCACCACAGAAGGGCCGCAGCTCCTCCTCCCGCCCGTCCCGGGGAGAAGGGAGCCCTGCTCCTCCTGCTGTTTCCGGGCTGCCTGCGTGTGGTAAAGGCCTTGTGCAACTTGGCAAGGCTGCCCCAGCCGGCAGGGCTCCCAGGGTGGGATCTGAAACTTGGAACAGATTAGCACCGGCCAAGAAAGTGAACTTGGCGGCAGCACGGCCAAGAGCAGGAGGTCGGCAGGAGCCGAGCCCCAACCAGGGAGCTCGCCCCACCCTTTGCCCCACCATGGCGGGGAGGGGGCTTCCTGACAGCCAGGCCCCACCGCTGGATGGGATTTCAAAATTGAGACCTGAGAAGGGGGAGTCCAGGGCAGGAGGGAAGGGGGAGGGAAGCAGCGCCTTCCATCAGGGTTGTCTCATTAGTGGTTTCGCATTGTTGGAAATCTCTTCATTGGAGGCCCAGGATTGCAGCAACCTGGGGCCTGGATCCAGGGCAGGCGCAGGGACTAGCGGCCGGGAGCCCCGATAGAACAGACATCTCCATGCTGTAACCAAGAAAGAAGCCTGGTCCTCTTTCAGGCTTCGGTTTCCCCCCTCACCGCCAGGAGGAGGACTCCCATGTGGGCTCATGTTCCCGGAGGCTGGCAAAAAGGCATTTCTCTCCATTTTTGTCTGTCTGTCTTGGCTTCTCTCCCACCCAGCATGAGCTTGCCACCACAGGCTCAGGGTAAGGAGAACCTGAATTTGCCCATTTTGAGGGGACCCGGAAGCCATGTGCCCAGTGTGGGCATTAGCCTGTCCACCTGGTGAAGACGGGAGGCTGCTCCTGCCCTTCACAGAAATCTAGGCCTCAGATTTCTCAGCCTCCTGAGGGGGTCAGTTCCAAGCAGTGTCTTCTCAGAGTTTTGAAGTCACAGACACCTTTCTCAGGTAACAGTTTACAGGGAGGTTGGACCTAGGGTAGCAGGACCGATGTTCCCTCCCCATCCTTAGCCTGGAGGTGACCACACTCACTGGGTTTCCCCAACCCACTGTCCACCGTTCTGGGTCTCAGGTGTCTGTTTCTCTACATCCTAACTCATCTCTGCCACTGCAGTCCCAGCCCTCTGCTTCATGCTCGCAAGGCAGCCCAGGTGTTCTTCCCAACACCGTACCTCATACTGCTTAAAAGCCATCAGCGGCTGCCCACTACCCCCAGGATGACATCCATGGCCCCCCGCCACATCAGGCCTTTATCTAATTCTCCAGGCCCCTCCCTCACCACTCTCCCCCTCTCACTCTTGGCTCCAGCTCTGCTAGTAAGACAGATAGATTCAGTCAAATACAACAGTCTCACATCCCAGAAGCGGGGTGCTTCTGAAATGACTCCCAGGGACCCCTGCCTCCTGGCGCTCACACCTTGGTGTGATGCCCTCCCCTCAAGTGTGGGCTAGACCTAATGACTTGCTTCTAACCAAGAGAAGATGACAAAAGTGGTGGGACGTCACTTTTAAGATTAGGTAGCAAAAGACTGAGCTGCGTCTAGTTCACACGCTCTGCTCTCTCGCCTGCTTGCTCTGAGGGAAGCAAGCTGCCATGTTGGGAGCTGCTCTGTCGAGAGGCTAACGCGGTGGGGAACCAAGAGAGGCCTCAGGTCAACAACTTGAGAGGAACTGAGGCCCTCAGCCCAAGAGCCTGGGAGGAACTGAATCCCACAAACAACCCACTGAGCGAGGCTGGAAGCCAATCTTTCCCCAGTGGAGCCGTGAGGTGACTGCAGCCTGTGAGAGGCCCTGAGCCAGAAGACCCAGCGAAGCCATGTCCTGATTCCCGCCCACAGAAACTGTGGTATAATCCGTGTTGTTGTTTTAAGCCACAAAGTTTTGAGCAATTGCAGCGCATCTTGCACAATTCTAGGCAAATAGTAGGTGCTCAGTAAACTTGGGATGTGTAAAGGAGTGAGACTCAGGGAAAGAGACACTGCTTCAAGTTGCAGTGAGGGGCCTCGTCTTGCCTGCTGCAAGCCCTGCATCCCAGCCTTGCTGTCTCCTGGAGCCAGCTTTTTGCCTAAGATTTACCCTGCCTCTTTGGTTGGAGATAGAGCTTCAAACAAGTCTGGCAAGTTCCCTGCCTTCCTAGAGCCCAGGAGTAGGGAGGCAGACAAGAACAGAATAAAAGATAAATCCACTTAAATAGCAAGTTTATCCCTGCTCCTTCTTAAATCCCTCTGAGAGACGGAATATACACATGGACAATGGCCAGACCATATGTAAAAACAGAACTCTAGCCCACAACCTGCTGCCATCTGCCCAGGGGATCAAACCACTGTCTGTAGCAACCAGTCCAAGAAGCCAAACCACAATCGACCCCAAATAACCAGGACTTTATCAATAACTGACAGTCTCCACCTCCAACTTAGGATCAGCCTGAAAAAGTCCAATATGTTCCCCTAAGCAGTCATATAGGATGGCCCCCTTCCAGGTCGCCTGCTCCGGCTTCCCCCAGCCCACAGTTTCCAATCAGGGCACACCTGAAGGCCTCCCTTTTCTCCACTGTAAAGCTTTTCCACTGTCCTCCCTGTCTTTGAGTCTCTGCTAAATTTCAGCAAGTGATGGTGTCTGATTCCCTTGCTCTAGCAAGCTCTGAATAACTTGCCTTTGCTTCTTCTCATCTGGGTGATCTTCGTTTATTTCCACGCTCCTTGAACACCAAGGGCAATGAGGAAGAAGGGGGACACCAGAGAAGAGAGGTGAACAAACTTTTAAAAAGTGCAAGAGTAAGTGGGAACTGACTTGGCAGATTGGAAAAACTGAAACCCAGCTGCCCAAGAAGGGAGTGCCCAGAATAAACAAGACCCTCTGAGCCACAGAATCCAGGAAAGGCCATGAATTGGATGCCCCAGATATGCCTGACGCGGGGAGGAGACAATAGGAAAGACCCTGGGCCTGGGGAGGCAAGCGGAAGGAGGCAAAGTAAGTGCACAACCAGAGCAGCTCCCCACCCCACGAAACCTTCAGAACTGCAGGAGCCCTGCTTCTAGGCACCGTGCCAGCCAGAAGGTCGGGCGATCCCCCTCTGCAGACGCTGGCAGCCCTAGGGAAGAGACCCAC
The DNA here is from genome assembly GCA_029593785.1 of Cabassous unicinctus. Lineage (NCBI taxonomy): Eukaryota > Metazoa > Chordata > Mammalia > Cingulata > Chlamyphoridae > Cabassous > Cabassous unicinctus. The sequence continues at coordinate 6,499 of JAQZBX010042586.1, forward strand.
AGATATGATGTTGGAAACCCACAGCTAAGCAGCTGGGTTCCTCTCCAATAATCTCTCATAAACCCTGACCATTCACACAGACTTCCGTCAGCTTTGCCATGGCTCACTCTAATACAGACAGCCAAGGATCAGCAGAAAGCCTCTCACATGAAAAGCAGATAACAAGCAGCAGAAGGAGAAGGAGAAAGAGAAGAGACCTTCCTCTTCCCTTTAAAATGAAGAGAAGGGGAAGAAAAAGAAGGAGGAGGAGGAGGGAAAGGGGTAGAGAGAAGGGAGAAGGAGGAAAAGAAGGAAGGCGTTCAGGGGAGACAGAAATGATGCAGGGAGCAAAAGAAAATTCAAAAAATTATGATTTATCTCCTCATAGCGTATGAGAAGGTAGTTCATCCATGAAAGCATATGCATCTATAAAAAGGAACATATTTAGGAAAAGCTCTTTAAAATTAAAAATGAGAGCTAAAATGAAATATTCAATAAACTATAAAAATAAGGAAACAGCTCAGAGAACAACAACAACAACAAAAAAAAACACCAGGAGAATATGAGAAAAAAAATTAAAATGAATGGATCAAACCAGGAGTTTCAGCAACCAACTCACAGCAGTTTCAGAAAAGGATAGCAGAGAAAAGAGGGCGAGTGATATATTAAAGAAATAATACAACAAAGTTCTCTAACCTGAAGGCCATGGATTATTAGGTAGAATATTTTTAGGAGCCATTAATTGCCCAGATAAAAGATGCATACAAAAATCACCAAATGATATGGTCATGAAATCTCAGAACCCCTAGGATAAAGAGATCCTATAGTCTTTGAGGGAAAAAAAAGCAACTTTTATGCAAAGAATCAAAATAATATCAAACATCTCAATAGCAACACAGATTTAGAAGACAACAAAGGAATGACCTCAAAATTCTGAGGAAATGTTATTGCCAACCCAGAATTAAATATCCAGTCAAACTGTCCATCAAAACATGGTGGTGGAACAATGACTTTTTAGGCATCAAATTCTTATAAAGCAATGATCTACCATGCACCCTTTCTCAAGAAACTACTAGAAACTCACCCAGGACAACTAACAAAAGGATGGTGTTGGACAACACCCATCCCAAAAAACAGAGCATCTACAACTGCAAGCAAGACAGTTCCATCCGTCTGCCCCATGGGATCTAAGCCCCCTCTCAATTGGAAGCAGAGTGGGCATCACATCCCCAAATCCTCAAGATTGAGGAATGAACAAACATAAGGGGGGATTGCAACTGTGGACCAAAGTAGACTTATTATTATTTTAGTAATGGAAGAACTTGTAACACCGATATAAAGACAGAATAAAGACAGAATCTTACCAGAGATTCTGAGGGGAAGAAGAGATTCTGAGGGGAAGAAGAGATTCTGAGGGGAAGAATTGATGCAACATGGGGCATTTTGGGGACATTGGAATTGTTCTGCATCATATTGCAATGATGGATACGGGCCATTATACATTTTGTCAAAACCTATAAAATTGTGCTGTGTAAAGTGTAAACCATAATGTAAACTATAGACCATGGTTAGTAGTAATGCTTCAATATGTGTTCATCAGTTGTAACAAATGTACCACACTAATGAAAGATGTTGTTAATTGGGGAAAGAGTGGGAGGGGGTGGGGTGGGGTAAATGGGAATCCCTTATATTTTCCATGTAATATTTATGTAATCTAAAGCTTCTTTAAAAATAAAGAAAAAAAAAAAGAAGAAGAAGCTACTAGAGGATGTGCTCCACCAGAATGAGAGTGTAAAGCAGGGGTTGGCAAACTATAGCCTGCAGGCCAAATTTAGCCCATCACCTGCTTTTGAAAATAAAGATTTATTGGAACATAACCATGCCCATTCATTCACGTATTATCTATAACTGCTTTCACACTACAATGGCAGAGTTAAGTAGCTATGACAGAGACCATGTGGCTTGCAAACCTAAAGATATTTACTATCTGGCCCTTTACAAAAAATTTTTGCTGATCCCTGGCATAAACCAAGAAAGAAGAAAACATGGAATCCAGACCCCAACAAGGGAGATGAAAGAAAGAAGTTTCTAGAACTAAAGTCATGTGCATTGGGCTCAAAGAGCAAACAGCCCCTACTGGAGCAGGAGATGCTGGGATGGTAGTGGTAGAGGGGTCCTCCAGAAGTGATGTCCTGAGAAATTAAAAACTGGAGCTGCTACACTGATGTGCTGGTTCACACAGAAAGCTCTGTCGGACAGTTTAGGGAAGCATCAATGGTGGAAATGTAGAAAACAAACACGAGAAACAATTTAAATAATTGCCATGTGAATGTAGAAAAACATAAAACTTATGCCAGAAAGAAAGCAAATTTGTTATTCTTCATGGCTTATCCATGAACAATATCGACATACTCATGATGGTAAAGAACTGAATAATGAATTTTTGTCAAAAGCAGTGATTTAACTATACAGAGAGGATGGAAAGAAAGAATGACTGTGTGTGAGTAAAAGCTAAACTCAGTAGAAAGACCACAGATAATGTGTAAAATAGAAAAAGCAAGAACTTCAAATACAAGCATGTTATTTAGAAATACAGAGGTAAATAGAAGCTGCAGCTAAAAGTACTAAAAATGCTTGCTTCTGAGGAGAGGAGTGCTGGAGACGGCTTTTTTTTTAATTTAATGTAAGTGTTATTTTGTTATTTGACTTTTAAAACCAGATATGTATATTACTTTAATAAAAATAGGTACCACATGTCAAAAAAGTAAATAAATAAGACACTTTCACATCATCAGACACCATAAAGAACAGAAATTGGGGCATGGGAATGGCTAGTGTTGGAGGGGGTGCTTCTTTAAACGGTGTGATCATCGAAGGCCTTTTTGAGGAGGTGATTTTTGAACTCAGAGCTACATGGAAAGAAGTCATCCATGTAAGCATTCCAGACAGAGGGGCAGCACGGGCAAAGGCTTGCAGGAGAGAGCAAGCTTGGTGTGTCTAAGGGACAGAAAGGCCAGTGTGAGTGGAGAGCGGAGAGCAAGGAGAGTGGCTGGGTGACCTTGAAGAGGGCACATATGGGGTGCCAGGCCTGGAAAGGTGGCCACGGACATGGAGGCCGGAGGAGACATCAGAGCCGGAGAGGTCCGTGAGGGAGACTCGAGCGTATAGATGGACATTATAATCCATGGGGCTGGAAAAGCTCAGCCAGGGAGTGAACAAACATCAAGATGGCCTTGTTGTCAAGAGTCTCTGTGGGGAGCAAAAGAAGAAATTGAGGCACGAGTCCCCTATTTTCAACCTACATTGATAAATACCATACAGATGAGCTAACAGCCCCTAATAAGGATTTCATCAACCACTCTCCACTACAAGCCTAGTCTACTTGCAAAAGCAATCTCTCGTTGGGTACTATCAATATCTCATTTCACTCACTAAACAAACCGGTTGAGATCAGAATTGTAATTAAAAACATAGCTCCTTTGCTAATCGTCCCACCTGGCCAGGGGTCCTTAATAGCTCATTTCCCAGATGCCGGCAGGCTCAGCCACCCCTGGACGCCGCTCCACCTCTTCACCTCTTGACCCCTCCCTTGGCTTTACTAATCCTGGCTCTTGAGCTCTTGGCTGCCCTCTGCCTCCCTGGTGGACCAGGCACTTAGACATCACTTTCACTTTTTCTTGAATTTTGGGTCCCTTTATTCATACCCCCTCTCACCAAAATCCTCTGCCCAGCGCTTGAGTCCCCAGCCCTGCCTGAGCTCTGGACACCGTGTCCTCAAGAGGGAAAGTTCAGCCACATTGACAGAAGTGGGTTAGAGCTTAGGCTTTGGAAGACAGAGCTGGGTGCACATTCTGCTCTATCACTCACTCCCTGCCTGGGGACCCCTCCCTCCTGGTACACCTCTCTCCTTCTTCTTTACTTTAGAGGTGTGTCCTGATCCCCAAAGGCCTATTCCAGGGAACAAGCTGATGTCAGCACCTTGCCTAGGGTTGCCACACAGTAATGGCTCAATATGTTATCTTGAATGAATGAGAAAGAAAAGCCTTGCTTTCATTTTACCTTTAGAGAAGGGGTACCAAATGAATTTTACGCTTTGGTGTAAATGACTGATATGTTAGACTATTCTGTGTATGATCCTTCAAAGCCCAGCTCTGGGTCCACCTCACTGGGAAGCCTCCCTTGACCAACCTGCCCTACAGGGATATCTCCTTTCTCTGAATTCAGATCTCCTGAGTGAGACAGTATCTACAATACTCGCACAGATTAATTTATACACACACTCACATATCAGACAATAAAAGATAAAATGGAATAAGCCTCATTTTCTCAACTGGACTAAAAACTCTTAAAAAATAAGGGCCATTGTCTTCTGCTCTTGGCACCAGGAGACATAGGTTCAAATCCAAGCTCTGCCACATGCCAGCTGTGTGAGCTTGGGCAAGTTACTTACTCTTTCTGTGCCTCTGTTTTCTCATTTATGGAGTGAAGAAGCACTATTAATGTCACGGGTCTTTTTTTGGAAAGAAGTGAGATAAATGACTATGAATGGATGTAAATTTATTCATTGTGATTAATAGAGTATTCATGTTGTCAATAATTTTAAACATTTAAATAAAGAGCTTCTAACTGCCTTAAGGCTGAGATGTCATTGTGGAAACTGTCCCAGAACCCAAAACCTTAGAGAAATGCTGGGTTAAACAGTCAAATGTGTTCTTTTTAACTGCCTGATCTAGTTTGCTAAGCTGCTCAAGGCTGACACCATAAAATGGGTTGTTTTTTAACAGTGGGAACTTATTAGCTTACAAGCTTGCAGTTTTGAGGCTGAGAAAAATGTCCAAATCAAGACATCGTCAGGTGATGCTTTCTCCCCAAAGTCCAGCTGCCAGGGATCCTTGGCTCCTTTGTCACATGGCAAGGCACGTGGCGGCATCTGTTGGTCTCTCCCTTCTCTTCCAGATTTCACTGCTTTCAGCTTCTTGCTTCCATGGCTTTCTCTCTCTTTGTCTGAATTTCATTCCCTCATAAAGGACTCCAGTGAGGATTAGGACCCACCCTGAATGAGGAGGGTCACATCTTAACTTAGGATCCTACTCATCAGAAGATCCTACTTAACAATGGATCCCACAGGAATGGATTAACTTTTAGAACATATTTTTCTCAGGTACATACAGCTTCAAACCATCACAATGCAGGACTTCTGAGAACCTTAAATATGCTAATAGGTATTGTGACTGTCCAAGAAAGGACCATGGGATGTTAGCTTTCCCAGATTTATTGGACCAAAATTTTATTTTAGCATTTGTGTGTAGATCATCCAGTAGGATTTCTGTTCTAGGTGTAGTAGCGTTGCCAAGAATATGTCATTTCTTTATTTCTCTAAAATTTCCTAAATTCTCTAAACTCCTTTATGAGCCAAGATCCAGTAGTTAGAAGGAAAGAAGGGAAGAAAGGAGAATGCCTGGGAGGGAGGAAGGGAAGCTGAGTTTTGGTCAGTCTGGTTGAAAACACATTCCAATCCAGTAATTTAAAGTCTCTAAGGTTAACTCATTCTCTTTACTTTTCAGGAATCTTTTTGGTTCCCCTCCAGCTCTCCAGACTCCTCTTAAGATAGAGTCTGGGTGTCTGGGTAAGGGACTTACAACCTCACGGCATTGGGGTAGGGCAGTGGAGCCTGGGCCAGGCCGTTTGGGGGTGGGCTGGTGGGTGCCCACCGGGGTTGATGGCCCTGTCTCTCCTTGGTGTCTGTCCTACTTACATTTGCAACCAATGCCCTTGTGGTCAGAGCATCACTTGATAGTCTCCTTAAATCAACTCACTGTTTATTGATATAAATGTCTGTCTCTGGACTTTGTCCTAAGCAATCATATCCACAAAATTGCAGGTTTGATGTGAGTTATTTTCTCCCAGGACCCCTTGAAACAAATACATCACCATTTTCTTATGTTTGCCCATGTGCACCCAAATCATCTCATGCATCACTAATGATTCCACCCCACACTCTGGTCACTGTTTGGACCGCTGTTGGCTTTTTAGAAACTCCAGCCAAAGGGAAGTGGGCCTTCCAGTTCTTTCCACAAGACCTGCCTCAGCGTGGACATACACACAAAGGAATTACAAATCTGACTCCAAAACTCTGTGGTGGACAGTCCATTTTAACTGAAGCTTTTCACAAGGGGGCCCAGTGGAATGACCCTCTCTCCTCTCTTGTCCCTCCTCCTAGGCCCTGTTCTTGGCAGACGTCAAATCCCTTCTCCAACTCCACCTACTCCCAAAAAACTAAGCCTTATATCTTTAAATTAAAGTTTGGAAGCCTCTCCACTGCACGGCTGCTCCTAGGAAGCACCACACCTTCCGAGCTCTCCTTTTACCACCTCACCCACCAGGGGGCCCAGCCCCCGGAGAAGGCCTTACTCAGAGGCTGAGGGAAGGTGGCAAAACGCTCCTCCATTTCTTTCAAATCCTTGTCATGCAGGAGACCAAGGCAAAGGGCTCGGTGAATTGATGGCAAGGCTGGGACTAGAACCCTGATCTCTTGACTCCAGAGCCATGCCTTTCCTGCCCTGGCGGTTTTCTCCCATGGAGACAGCAAGCCGGGACCCAGGCACCACAGTGGGGGAGAACCTGGGCTTTCCTCTCCAGGAAATGAAATGACCTTCCTCCTTTCCCCACCTCAGCCCCTTCCTGAGCCCTGCTCTAAGCCCGCCACCATAAGAAACAGGATTTACAAGCCAGCTGCTATAATCCCTTTAAAATGAGGTTTGGGGACTGTGGGGACTCACTGGGCGTTTCATTTTTTCAGAACAATATTCCTGGCTCAAGAGCTAAGTTTTCACCAATCTCAGGCGTAGCTGAGGCCAGCCAGGGCGGCCCGGGCTTCCCATAGGGGCAGGAGGGCATCCCTGAGCTCCTGCAGTTGTGCCTGCCTCCAAATTGCATGATGGTCTTCCTCCCCGGCCCCGTCCTCCGAAAATCTATTCTTCCCACTCTTAAATATGGAGCTTCAAATACGAAGACCCCCGGGAGAGGTGACTCCCTTACTGAAATTAGTTCTAAGGTGTAAATAACTGAAAGCGCCTCCTTTCCTGAGAGTGCGCTTTAGTGGGGGCAAGTGGGAATGAGGGAACCATCTAACAAGAAGGAGGGGGCAGGGAGAGACGTGCAGGGGAGGAGGTGCATTTAGGGGGTTGGGTGGGCTCAGGCCACCCAGGACAAATACGTGAACTGCTCTGCCAGCAGAATTCTGCAGACTCTGGCTCTAGGTTTTGTGGGACCCATGGCCGGTCATGTCAATAAGAAGTACGACGTGCTTGCCTGCCCTCTCACTGGGTAGCTACTTTCATGAGCCACACCTCGTCCCAGCTTGCCCAGGATCTTCCTGGTTTTAGTGCATCCCAGGAAACCCTTTGAGCAAACCTGACTGAGGCTGTCACCTGAAGCCACACCTACCTTCACACTGGCCCCACCCACCTTCCCGGGGTGCCCACATCCACACTGCACAGCTGACATAGGAGGTTTGTGTTGGAGCTCAGGGACCTGTGCCTTTATTAAGCACTCCTCCCCAAGGATCCTTCTAATCAAGCCCCTGGGGAAGCACTGATTTAAAGGAGCTTCCAGGGAAGCGGGGTGGCTCAGTGGATAGAGCCCCCGTTTACCATATGGGAGGCCCAGGTTCAAGTCCTGAGGCCTCCTTGTGAGGGCACGCCAGCCTGAGCGGTGCGGTGGGCTGCTGCAGCAACCTCACGGCAGGAAGCGGGTGTGGCGCAATGGATGGAGCACCCGTTTACCATGTGAGAGGCCCCGGGTTCGCTTCCCAGCGCCTCCTTGTGGGGGCAGGCCGGCTCGCACGGCACCGTGGGCTGGTGCGGCAGGACCTCGCAGCAAGGGGGAGATGAGCGGACACGGAGAAGACGCGCAGCGAATGGACACAGCAGCGCGAGCAGCAAGGGGGGTGATAAATAAAATAAATAAATCTTTAAAAAAATAAATAAATAAAAATAAATAAAGGAGCTTCTAGCAAAATGTGGAAGAATCACTGCCACTCACCAACAGCTTTGGGCTATTTGTCATCTTCTGCACAACCTCTAGAGTAGATGTGGTTATCTGCTTTACAGATTGAAAAACGGAGGCTCAGAGAAGTTAAGTGACCTGCCCAAGGTCACAGAACTAGGAACTGGTGTACAATCGCAGGTCTTTCCCATTCTGAAGTCAACATTCTTAATTTGCAGATTAAAAAGTAGCAGAGCAGGTGTAGTTCAGTGATTGAAAGCCTGCTTTGCATATATGAGGTCCCAGGTTCAATCCCTGGTACCTCCTAAAAAAATTTTTTTTAAAAGGATCAAAAGTAAAGAGGGGTTGGCAAACATTTTCTGTAAAGGGGTAGATAGTAAATATTTTCGGCTTTGCAGGGCAGACGGTCTGGGTCACAACTACTTCGCTCTGTGGTGCCAGCACAAAAGCAACCATAGCGAAGCAGATGTAGCTCAAGTGGTTGAGTGTCTGCTTCCCATGTACGAGGTCCCGAGTCCGATCCCTTGTACCACTTAAAAACAAACAAACAAAAAGCAACTTTCATTGGGGAGTGGATGTAACTCAGTGGCTGAATGCCTGCTTCATGTACAAGGTCCTGAGTTCAATCCCTGGTACCTCCTAAAAAAAAAAAAAAAGCAACCATAGGCAATAATAACTGAGTGGGTGTGGTTGTGTTTCAATAAAACTTTATTTACAAATATAGGCAGCAGGTGGCATTTGGCTGCAATTTACGGACTCTTGAAGTAAAGCAGACTCACAAACATGCAGACACACCCCACCACTACCACCAAGAAGAAAATCTGAAGGTAACTCTGGGTTGTCTCATAGGCCACAGCTGCCAGCCCTCTACTTCTCCCTATGGCCCCAAAAGTTTAGATCCAGCCCGTGGAGGTGGACATACAAGTCTGCATGTCACACTGCTGGACCCATTTCACTAAAAGAACCAGACTGTCCTCAGTCCACACACAGATCTTACAGCCTCCTGGGGATACCCCAAGCTCTGCCCCAAGGCAGATCCCAACCCCAGAGAGACCAGAGGTGCTGGACTCTAGGACAGTCATCTTTAAGAGGCAACAAAGAATAACCCCCAAAAGCCGTAGTCATTACCTGCAGGAGAGCTCCGTGGCTGCTTGCCGGGTGTCACCACCTTGGAGGTAGCAGGCTGAGCCTCAGAATCACTGCTTGCCCCCATTTATACAGTAAGCAGTAGCAACAGGGGGTCAGAGGGCTGCGAAGCTGACATAGTCCCTGTGATGCACAAGGCAGTGGGGCCTTCCGCCATCACTGTCACCTCAAACGGTCTGCTTAATGAGCGCCTGCCAGTGGGTGGCCGGGTCTGGGCAGCTTTAATCAGCCTGCTTTGTTTGGCACCAGTGTGTCCTTCCCAGAGGGCAGAGCCAGCCTGGGAGCTGGTGACGGGGCTTTGGCCCTAAGGTCTGGATACCCAGCTGGAGAGGGTCGCCTCTCCTCCCAGGCCTTGTCCTCCCCCACCTTCTGTCTACAAAGCATCCCAAGGCCTGCCCTGTGGGCACAAGTGCCAACCCAGTTCTGCTGTGTCTCAGACCCCAGTTGGCACGGGAGCCAGATGGGAATATTTACCATGCCAGCCATCCTCCCCACCGCTGGCTCCTCTGCTCACCCCTTTGCAGAGTCCTTGCCCAAAAGGTCCCAGAGGGAGAAGAGGCTCGGGCAGAGCCGTGGAGATGTGCTAACGAGGACTGCTGGGCCTTGGTGGGGCAGACTGGCATCTGTGTGTGTGTGCAAGTGGAGTGTGTCTGTGTGTCCAGGTGTGTGTGAACATGTGTGCCTGAATGTGGTGTGGACATCTGTGGGCATCTGTGTACTTGAGGCGGGATGCACACTGTCTGTATGTGTGCCGTGTATGTTTGCTGCATGAGTGTGTGAAGTGTGTGTGTGTGTGATGCACACTCCTGTGTTCACCCTCCTAAGGGAAGGTTCAAGGAAGCAGAAGCTCTGACTTGCTTTGGCCACTAGAATGTGGTGGAAGTGATGAAGTACCAGTTCCAGGCCCGGGCTCCAAGAGGCCTTGTGGCGTCCCCTTGCTCCCCTGGAGCCTGCCACCACCACGTGAAGAGCGCCAGCCCAGGCTCACCTGAGACCTTGCTCTGCCAGGGTGCACCTGGATGGGGGGCACAGCCTCCCATGTGTGCAGGCCTGTTGCCGGCTGAGGCCACCCCAGACCAGCTCACAGCTAACGGACCACCAAACAAGTGGGAGGGCCCCACCAAGCTCAGCAGAGCTGCCTGCGCCCCCCACAGCTGACGGCGGGCACATGTGACCAACTGAGAAGAGAAGAACCACGGGGCCGACATGCAGGCTGGTGAGCAGTAATAACTGCTTGTTTCAAGCCACTGAGCTTCGGGGTGGGCTGTTAAATCTGCAATAGCTGACTGGTACCTGTAGGTATCGTCGTCCTCCCCCCTTTACAGATGAGGGGTCTGAGAGTGCAGAGAAACTTTCTCCAGGTCGCACAGCTTACGTGGAAACTGAGGGAGGATTCAGATCCACGTCGTCTGGTTCCAGGGATCAGGCCACCTTTACAGCAATGACACAGGCCACGAGTAGGGATTATCACCCCCATGTTACAATATGAGGGAAAGGAGGCTCAGGGAGCTCTGGCCCCCGTGGCTGGGGAAGACCCCAGCCCGTGCACTCCCAGCAGCCGCACCAGCCTCCAGGGCAGAACGCCCCTCCTTCTCACCAGCTTCTGTGTATCTGGCTCTCCATAGGCAAAAAAAAACCCTTTGAGGACGGGGGCCGCCTCTCCTCCACCCTTGAAGCCTGGGTATGGGCCTGGCCTTGAGCAGAGAGGGATGAAGGGAGAAGTTTTGATCCCAGAGCCGGGTCTCTCCCCTGGAGTGTGCTCCACACTGTCTCCCGGGGGCTCCCTGCAGAATTAAGCTCTGTTTGCCCACAGTGGTGATTCCCCTTTTACCACTTCCTTCCCTTCCCTGTCTCACGTCCCCCAACTCCCTTTCTGATGTTTCTAAGGCTCAACTGCCAAATAAACTACTGCACTTGCACTGGGCTCCTTGTCTCTGGTTCTGCTTCTGGGGAAGCCTCAACTAAGACAAGACCCTCCACCTCTCTGGAAAAGGCACCTTTTCTCTCCGGACAGCCTGGTCCAGACCCTAATCTCCAGGCCGATTCGGCAGCGTCCTGGGGAGGGAGTCACAGGCCACAAGCACATCTAGAAGCTCCAAGAGGGATTTACTTCTGCCCTTCCCCGTGACTTAGGTCGGAGACCCACAGTCTAGGCACAGCTCTGTCTTGAGCCTGGATCATTTCTCAGGTCAGGATGTGCCCTCAGTAGTCACACCCTTGGCCAGAGCACGGCTGGGAACAAGGAGGAGCCAGAGGGTCTTGCCAGAAGCCTCACTTCCTAAGACTTTCCTTTGCGTGTTGCGTTGCTCATTCACATGACTGTAAACAAGACCACATCCGGCGAGAGCCTCTCTGGACCGCCAGGTCCTGCCAGACAACGGGGCCTGGAGTTTCTCTCCTTGAGGGAAAAAGGAAAGTTCCAAGGTCGACTTGCTCTTCTCTCCCCTTGGGCCCCTCCAGGGCCTCTCTGACCATCGCCCAACAAACGGGGAACTTTCTACCTCAGAAAACCCCTCAAACTTGGCGAAAGGCTAAGAATGTGCTGCCCCCACACCCACCCGCTGGCCTGGCCCTCACAGACTGCTCCTGGGGAGCTCTCTCTGTGGTGGCCAGAATTTTCCCAACCCTGCCAGGGGCGGCCAGTGGGTTTCTTGTAACTCGATTTCTCAGCCCACATCCCTTTTTAACATCATAAATTTTAAAATATTCTTTTATTAAAAAAAAAAAAAAGTGTTGGGGGAGGGGGAAAACACGAGAAACTATAAACAAAACATAAAAGTTGTTTAATGGACAGAATAATGAGGCCGCAAGGAAACAGGCTGGCACTGATTTTCTCTGACATTTCACCTATTAAATTATGAGCTTCTTAAGGAAGAGCTCAGATTTTTTTCTTCTTCTTCAGTCAATTAAGATTTTTTAATGAAGAACAAAGCTGCTATTGTCTGAGCTTTCCATGGGCCCAAGTTCCTTGACAGGCAAATGGTGGTGCTTGCAGGGATGGGAGGGCCTGGAGGGACAAGATGCCTCTTGATTCGGGGACGTGGTCGAAAGGTCCAGGAAAGGGCCTAACATCATGGGCCTTTCCTCAGGGATCCAGCAGGCTGTCTGGTCTGTCTCTGAGGTCAGGGCTGTGCCCTTTGCTTGAAACCAGGTTGCATCCTCCCACTCTTCTGTTCAATTGCCCTCCATAGCTCCCCATTGCCTTCAAAGTACAGTCCAACTGCCACGTGGCCTTTGGGGCTCACTGACCCTACTTTTCCTTTCAGCCACATGCCTCTTTATACCCTGTCCTCCAGCCGTAGGAGACCACACACCTTTCCCTTACCCTGACCTGAGCTATCAGACCTCTATGCCTTAGTTGACTGTTTTCCAGCAGCCAGAAATGCCCTTCTCACTCTAGCCAACATCCTACTCATGTTTGAAGCTCAGCTCAAATGAAACCTCTGCCAGGGAGCCTTTGGTGATTTGCCCAGTTGAAACTCATCATTCCCTGTGCCCCATAACAGCATGTCACTAGGATCTCTGGGATAACTCTATGTCATTTTTTTTGGCCAGATTTGTTTTCATGTTTGTCTTTCCCAGTAGAACACGGGCTCCTTGAGATCAAGGATGAGAACTTTTTCCTGCCTCCTCAGACCCTCACGGAGCTTGGCACTTAATCCATGCTCAATAAACATCAGTTCAGCTTAATTGAAGTGGAGATTTAGAAAACTGCCTGTATCAGTGATGGGGATTACCAGATGTCACCAAAGTCCATTCTCCCTTTTTTCCACATTAGAACCTTGATTTTTAGCTGAGCAAGTAGCCACCCAAAATAAAGATTACATTTCCCAGGCTCCCTTGCAGTTGAGTTTGGCCATGTGACTAACGTGTGGCCAATAGGTAAGGCAACTTCCAGGCTGTGCCTTTCATGCCCTCTCATCTCCACCTTTCCTCTTCCCACTAGCTGGAATGTGGACATGGCAGTGAGCACCTCCAACCAAGAGGATGAGGCCAGCACCCCAAGAAAGGTGGGGCAATAAGACAGAAGGGGCCTGGAGTCCCCACTGCAGTCCTGGGTTGCTTACATCTCAACTGTTCTGTTTGAATCACTCTCTGCAAAATCTATGCTGGCACTAATATATCCCACAGAGTGCATATTCACAGAGGCAAAAAGGAAGAGGCACTCTGGGAAGGGATGCGACACCTATCTTCATGAAGCATCCTAACTCCTTACATCATTTGATTTTTACCATGCATAAGGTACTTTCATCTACATTGTTACCCCATGAAGTAGAAAGGTCAAGTTTGATTAGCCCCATTTTTCCAGATGAGGAAACTAAGGTGCAGAGAAGTGGAGTAGATGTAGAACAGCTTACCCCAGTTCTTACAGCTAGAAAAAGACAGAGCTGGGACACTTACTTCTGTCCTATGCTCTTTCCACACCCCAAGCTGAACTGGGCTTGATGGAAGTGGTGGATCTGGACTGAGGGAGAGGTACTGGCCTCCTCCACATCCTGCAAAGCCTCAGGTCAACAGGGAGAAGAGCACCATGGCTAGCCATGGCTCAGTAGACTTTCTTTTAGATGTCAAGGGCTCAGTAAGAGCGGAAATAAATCTTTGAGCTGCCATCCAGTCTCCCCCAAGACTTTTCCTTTCCCAGTGCGGCTATTACTTCTGCTCTGGTCAGCTGGTCTGTCTCAAGCTGATGGTACCAGGAAGTGCAGGAACGCCAAAAACTGTGGTACCGGGGGGTCTGTGGCACTGATGCCACAGGGGTGCCGTGCTGTGAAATATCTTCAAAGTAGCCTCTGACCAGTTCCCAGTATGTTCTTTGGCCTTTAACAGTCTCAAAACTGTCTCCTGGGATACCAGGGACATTGGGTTAGGACATCAGAAGAGCAAGCCAATCTGAAGCACTTGGGAGGGATCAAGAGGACCAGGAGAGAGGTAGGCTGTGCTGCTCATCAGCCCTTGATGAGCAAATCTCTGGGGGATCTTCTCCCTTCCCCGTTTCTCCCACCACACGAAGATTATCAAGAAGTCATTCAGTCAGGTAACATAGGTATTTATTATCCCCCTTTTACATATGAGAAAACCGAGGGTCAGAGAAGTTTTAACTAAGTTGCCCCAATTACAAAGTCAACGGCAGAGTCGGAATTCTATCACTGCTCTGCCCACTGCATCATGGCTGCCTGAGATCATGGCCAACACTTTCACCCTAAGCCCATTATATTCAGCAGCAGCAGACATTTCAGCCCCAATAAGCGGCTCCCGGGTGGCAGAGTAACAAGGTGTGCAGAGGGCTCCCAGTGTCTTCTGTAGACCAGGAGCACCATGGAAGGGCCCTGGACAAAGGGGAAGGAGGCGAGGCTGATCCAACTTTGCCTCTTAGTACTAGGGTGGCACTTGGCCAGTGGTTTCCTGAGGTGGGCAGTTGTTAGTGATCTGGTAGGGCATGGGACCCCACCCAATCCACAGCTCCTGGGGTGCAACAATTACAGTGCCTGGCCTGGCCCCTGACAACAGAGGTGGGCCCATGATTCATGCCTACAAATCCTATAGTCTACAGGGATTGGTCAGGCAGGGCAAATCTGAGGCTTTTCTTAAGATTTGCTTTATGGATGCTGGAAAAAAGAGGGCATCTCCTCCTTGGGATCCCAAGCTGTCGGTACCATGCGTGCCTCCGCCTGCCAAGTAGAAAAAGCCTACCTAAGCATGAAGGTACAAAGAGGAAAGCAGAGCCAAGATGTGGAGAGAGAGAGAGAGACGCAGAGCCCCGGGTCCAGCCGTATCTGTAGCCAGTGATCCTTGGACGCCTCGGTTACAGGAACCAGTAAATCCCGTCTTTTGCTTAAGCCCACTTGGATCAGGTTGCTGGCACTTGTCCCCAGGGGAGTCATCCCACCTCTCCACCAAGCAAGGAGTTCAAACTCTGGTTTCACCCAGGCCTTCCCCCTCCTGACTGCTGCCACAGAAGTGTCACCCATCCCCACAGACGCTCTCCGCAATCGACAGCCTGCTGCCTCCAGAGCTCCAGGCTCCTTCCGGCTCAGCACTCAGGCCGCAGAGCTCTTGCACAGAGCCCCAGTCTCCCTGACTTCTAGGATCCTTCCCAGGCACCTTCTGCTCACGGTGGGGTCTGGGCAGGGCAAACAAGGCAGTGGAGACGTGGGTTTCTGAAACCCAGACCTTAGGAAATGTAAGCCAGAGGCCAGGAAGATCAAGGCCTGACTGAGAGAAGTTTTATTTTAAATAGAACTATGACATCTTAATTTTCAAAATATCAATTTTGTTTTACCTCTCCAACTGTGAATTTTGTCAAAAGATGGACTTCTTGGTTTATTGTTTTAGTTCAG